>WNNJ02001290.1:0-305718 GCA_012934845.2 Pomphorhynchus laevis | reverse complement strand
GTTGGATTTAAGAGCTAACGCCACCAACAATTTAAGCTAGATGTCGGAAATGCATTTTCACAATGTCACAGAGGCAGCCGAAACGGCGTGTGATAGTTCATCTTACTGACGATGGCTGCCGGCTATCACATGACCGTCTAGGAGTGACGAAAGTTTGCAGACTGAAGAATATGCTCGATTTGAACTCTTACTTAAATATACGGAAAGAATTGCTATTCGCAATCTCGAGCAATACCGATTCAAACGAAACTTTATGATTACATAGAAAGAATTGATCCAATCTCGGTTTCTTACAGTCAGGCATCCAAAAGTTTGATCCTCTGGTTGTTTATGATGTCTGCATTGCAAATTGTTGGATTTAAGAGCTAACGCCACCAACAATTTAAGCTAGATGTCGGAAATGCATTTTCACAATGTCACAGAGGCAGCCGAAACGGCGTGTGATAGTTCATCTTACTGACGATGGCTGCCGCTATCACATGACCGTCTAGGAGTGACGAAAGTTTGCAGACTGAAGAATATGCTCGATTTGAACTCTTACTTAAATATACGGAAAGAATTGCTATTCGCAATCTCGAGCAATACCGATTCAAACGAAACTTTTATGATTACATAGAAAGAATTGATCCACTCAATCTCGGTTTCTTACAGTCAAGCATCCAAAAGTTTGATCCTCTGGTTGTTTATGATGGTCTGCATTGCAAATTGTTGGATTTAAGAGCTAACGCCACCAACAATTTAAGCTAGATGTCGAGAAATGCATTTTCACAATGTCACAGAGGCAGCCGAAACGGCGTGTGATAGTTCATCTTACTGACGATGGCTGCCGGCTATCACATGACCGTCTAGGAGTGACGAAAGTTTGCAGACTGAAGAATATGCTCGATTTGAACTCTTACTTAAATATACGGAAAGAATTGCTATTCGCAATCTCGAGCAATACCGATTCAAACGAAACTTTTATGATTACATAGAAAGAATTGATCCACTCAATCTCGGTTTCTTAAGTCAAGCATCCGAAAGTTTGATCCTCTGGTTGTTTATGATAGTCTGCATTGCAAATTGTTGGATTTAAGAGCTAACGCCACCAACAATTTAAGCTAGATGTCGGAAATACATTTTCACAATGTCACAGAGGCAGCCGAAACGGCGTGTGATAGTTCATCTTACTGACGATGGCTGCCGGCTATCACATGACCGTCTAGGAGTGACGAAAGTTTGCAGACTGAAGAATATGCAATTTGCAATGCAGACCATCATAAACAACCAGAGGATCAAACTTTCGGATGCTTGACTGTAAGAAACCGAGATTGAGTGGATCAATTCTTTCTATGTAATCATAAAAGTTTCGTTTGAATCGGTATTGCTCGAGATTGCGAATAGCAATTCTTTCCGTATATTTAAGTAAGAGTTCAAATCGAGCATATTCTTAAGTCTGCAAACTTTCGTCACTCCTAGACGGTCATGTGATAGCCGGCAGCCATCGTCAGTAAGATGAACTATCACACGCCGTTTCGGCTGCCTCTGTGACATTGTGAAAATGCATTTCCGACATCTAGCTTAAATTGTTGGTGGCGTTAGCTCTTAAATCCAACAATTTGCAATGCAGACCATCATAAACAACCAGAGGATCAAACTTTTGGATGCTTGACTGTAAGAAACCGAGATTGAGTGGATCAATTCTTTCTATGTAATCATAAAAGTTTCGTTTGAATCGGTATTGCTCGGGATTGCGAATAGCAATTCTTTCCGTATATTTAAGTAAGAGTTCAAATCGAGCATATTCTTCAGTCTGCAAACTTTCGTCACTCCTAGACGGTCATGTGATAGCCGGCAGCCATCGTCAGTAAGATGAACTATCACACGCCGTTTCGGCTGCCTCTGTGACATTGTGAAAATGCATTTCCGACATCTAGCTTAAATTGTTGGTGGCGTTAGCTCTTAAATCCAACAATTTGCAATGCAGACCATCATAAACAACCAGAGGATCAAACTTTTGGACGCTTGACTGTAAGAAACCGAGATTGAGTGGATCAATTCTTTCTATGTAATCATAAAAGTTTCGTTTGAATCGGTATTGCTCGAGATTGCGAATAGCAATTCTTTCCGTATATTTAAGTAAGAGTTCAAATCGAGCATATTCTTCAGTCTGCAAACTTTCGTGACTCCTAGACGGTCATGTGATAGCCGGCAGCCATCGTCAGTAAGATGAACTATCACACGCCGTTTCGGCTGCCTCTGTGACATTGTGAAAATGCATTTCCGACATCTAGCTTAAATTGTTGGTGGCGTTAGCTCTTAAATCCAACAATTTGCAATGCAGACCATCATAAACAACCAGAGGATCAAACTTTTGGATGCTTGACTGTAAGAAACCGAGATTGAGTGGATCAATTCTTTCTATGTAATCATAAAAGTTTCATTTGAATCGGTATTGCTCGAGATTGCGAATAGCAATTCTTTCCGTATATTTAAGTAAGAGTTCAAATCGAGCATATTCTTCAGTCTGCAAACTTTCGTCACTCCTAGACGGTCATGTGATAGCCGGCAGCCATCGTCAGTAAGATGAACTATCACACGCCGTTTCGGCTGCCTCTGTGACATTGTGAAAATGCATTTCCGACATCTAGCTTAAATTGTTGGTGGCGTTAGCTCTTAAATCCAACAATTTGCAATGCAGACCATCATAAACAACCAGAGGATCAAACTTTTGGACGCTTGACTGTAAGAAACCGAGATTGAGTGGATCAATTCTTTCTATGTAATCATAAAAGTTTCGTTTGAATCGGTATTGCTCGAGATTGCGAATAGCAATTCTTTTCGTATATTTAAGTAAGAGTTCAAATCGAGCATATTCTTCAGTCTGCAAACTTTCGTCACTCCTAGACGGTCATGTGATAGCCGGCAGCCATCGTCAGTAAGATGAACTATCACACGCCGTTTCGGCTGCCTCTGTGACATTGTGAAAATGCATTTCCGACATCTAGCTTAAATTGTTGGTGGCGTTAGCTCTTAAATCAAACAATTTGCAATGCAGACCATCATAAACAACCAGAGGATCAAACTTTTGGATGCTTGACTGTAAGAAACCGAGATTGAGTGGCTCAATTCTTTCTATGTAATCATAAAAGTTTCGTTTGAATCGGTATTGCTCGAGATTGCGAATAGCAATTCTTTCCGTATATTTAAGTAAGAGTTCAAATCGAGCATATTCTTCAGTCTGCAAACTTTCGTCACTCCTAGACGGTCATGTGATAGCCGGCAGCCATCGTCAGTAAGATGAACTATCACACGCCGTTTCGGCTGCCTCTGTGACATTGTGAAAATGCATTTCCGACATCTAGCTTAAATTGTTGGTTGCGTTAGCTCTTAAATCCAACAATTTGCAATGCAGACCATCATAAACAACCAGAGGATCAAACTTTTGGATGCTTGACTGTAAGAAACCGAGATTGAGTGGATCAATTCTTTCTATGTAATCATAAAAGTTTCGTTTGAATCGGTATTGCTCGAGATTGCGAATAGCAATTCTTTCCGTATATTTAAGTAAGAGTTCAAATCGAGCATATTCTTCAGTCTGCAAACTTTCGTCACTCCTAGACGGTCATGTGATAGTCGGCAGCCATCGTCAGTAAGATGAACTATCACACGCCGTTTCGGCTGCCTCTGTGACATTGTGAAAATGCATTTCCGACATCTAGCTTAAATTGTTGGTGGCGTTAGCTCTTAAATCCAACAATTTGGATTTAAGAGTGACGAAAGTTTGCAGACTGAAGAATATGCTCGATTTGAACTCTTACTTAAATATACGGAAAGAATTGCTATTCGCAATCTCGAACAATACCGATTCAAACGAAACTTTTATGATTACATAGAAAGAATTGATCCACTCAATCTCGGTTTCTTACAGTCAAGCATCCAAAAGTTTGATCCTCTGGTTGTTTATGATGGTCTGCATTGCAAATTGTTGGATTTAAGAGCTAACGCCACCAACAATTTAAGCTAGATGTCGGAAATGCATTTCCACAATGTCACAGAGGCAGCCGAAACGGCGTGTGATAGTTCATCTTACTGACGATGGCTGCCGGCTATCACATGACCGTCTAGGAGTGAGGAAAGTTTGCAGACTGAAGAATATGCTCGATTTGAACTCTTACTTAAATATACGGAAAGAATTGCTATTCGCAATCTCGAGCAATACCGATTCAAACGAAACTTTTATGATTACATAGAAAGAATTGATCCACTCAATCTCGGTTTCTTACAGTCAAGCATCCAAAAGTTTGATCCTCTGGTTGTTTATGATGGTCTGCATTGCAAATTGTTGGATTTAAGAGCTAACGCCACCAACAATTTAAGCTAGATGTCGGAAATGCATTTTCACAATGTCACAGAGGCAGCCGAAACGGCGTGTGATAGTTCATCTTACTGACGATGGCTGCCGGCTATCACATGACCGTCTAGGAGTGACGAAAGTTTGCAGACTAAAGAATATGCTCGATTTGAACTCTTACTTAAATATACGGAAAGAATTGCTATTCGCAATCTCGAGCAATACCGATTCAAACGAAACTTTTATGATTACATAGAAAGAATTGATCCACTCAATCTCGGTTTCTTACAGTCAAGCATCCAAAAGTTTGATCCTCTGGTTGTTTATGATGGTCTGCATTGCAAATTGTTGGATTTAAGAGCTAACGCCACCAACAATTTAAGCTAGATGTCGGAAATGCATTTTCACAATGTCACAGAGGCAGCCGAAACGGCGTGTGATAGTTCATCTTACTGACGATGGCTTCCGGCTATCACATGACCGTCTAGGAGTGACGAAAGTTTGCAGACTGAAGAATATGCTCGATTTGAACTCTTACTTAAATATACGGAAAGAATTGCTATTCGCAATCTCGAGCAATACCGATTCAAACGAAACTTTTATGATTACATAGAAATAATTGATCCACTCAATCTCGGTTTCTTACAGTCAAGCATCCAAAAGTTTGATCCTCTGGTTGTTTATGATGTCTGCATTGCAAATTGTTGGATTTAAGAGCTAACGCCACCAACAATTTAAGCTAGATGTCGGAAATGCATTTTCACAATGTCACAGAGGCAGCCGAAACGGCGTGTGATAGTTCATCTTACTGACGATGGCTGCCGGCTATCACATGACCGTCTAGGAGTGACGAAAGTTTGCAGACTGAAGAATATGCTCGATTTGAACTCTTACTTAAATATACGGAAAGAATTGCTATTCGCAATCTCGAGCAATACCGATTCAAACGAAACTTTTATGATTACATAGAAAGAATTGATCCACTCAATCTCGGTTTCTTACAGTCAAGCATCCAAAAGTTTGATCCTCTGGTTGTTTATGATGGTCTGCATTGCAAATTGTTGGATTTAAGAGCTAACGCCACCAACAATTTAAGCTAGATGTCGGAAATGCATTTTCACAATGTCACAGAGGCAGCCGAAACGGCGTGTGATAGTTCATCTTACTGACGATGGCTGCCGCTATCACATGACCGTCTAGGAGTGACGAAAGTTTGCAGACTGAAGAATATGCTCGATTTGAACTCTTACTTAAATATACGGAAAGAATTGCTATTCGCAATCTCGAGCAATACCGATTCAAACGAAACTTTTATGATTACATAGAAAGAATTGATCCACTCAATCTCGGTTTCTTACAGTCAAGCATCCAAAAGTTTGATCCTCTGGTTGTTTATGATGGTCTGCATTGCAAATTGTTGGATTTAAGAGCTAACGCCACCAACAATTTAAGCTAGATGTCGGAAATGCATTTTCACAATGTCACAGAGGCAGCCGAAACGGCGTGTGATAGTTCATCTTACTGACGATGGCTGCCGGCTATCGCATGACCGTCTAGGAGTGACGAAAGTTTGCAGACTGAAGAATATGCTCGATTTGAACTCTTACTTAAATATACGGAAAGAATTGCTATTCGCAATCTCGAGCAATACCGATTCAAACGAAACTCTTATGATTATATATATATATATATATATATATATATATATATATATATATATATATATATACTAAATGGTGTTGCTTGATAGACTGGACTTCGATTCACGACTTTCAGTCACCATGTCACTTCTAGACGACCACTTCAGCATCGAAATGATGAGTACCCGGCAACACTCATCAGTAGAATGAGGTACACACTGGTCGTTTTTCGGTTGCCTGTGTGACAACTTGTGCATTACTATTATATATATAATTTTATATCTGACTGTGTTAAACTGTGCTCCGGGAGCTAATAAGCTTCAGTTTCATAATTGTAGATGTTGCCAAAAACCGGAGTTCGATTACAAGTAGAGCAGACTTCTTTATCACTCTTAGACGAGCTGATGGTAGCCGTCAGCACTCATCAGTAGGGTGAACTACCATCAGTCGTTTCGGCTGCCTTGTGATATCATTTTTATAATTTTATATCTGACTGTGTTAAACTGTGCTCCGGGAGCTAATAAGCAACAGTTTCATAATCGTAGATGTTGCCAAAAATCGGAGTTCGATTACAAGTAGAGCAGACTTCCTTATCACTCATAGACGAGCTGATGGCAGCCGGCAGCACTCATCAGTAGGGTAAACTACCATCAGTCGTTTCGGCTGCCTTGTGATATATTAAATAGGCATTTCCGAGAATTTGCTAATGTGGTAGCATGGGCATAGCCTCTTTAAACTAACCATGTGCTTTCCGGACCATTCTAATTTTATTCGGCAGGAAATTTACTTGCTGTCGTTGCTTGCTTTCTCATAGGATCCTTTGGAGGATACATTTTTCTCATAGGATATGAGAAAAATGCATATGAGAAAGGATACATCCTTTCTCATAGGATCCTTCGGGAGCTAATAAGCTACAGTTTCATAATCGTAGATGTTGCAAAAAACCGGAGTTCGATTACAAGTAGAGCACCCTACTGATGAGTGCTGCCGGCTACCATCAGCTCGTCTAGGAGTGATAAGGAAGTCTAGGATCCAGATTTTAAGAGTATTCAGAGTTCCTCCACTACAGTTTTGAAGGGTTCATCACAAATATGATTATTACAACACGACCTTTGAGTTCACAGGCGATCATAAAAGTGATTCGGCAGTATATTATATAAATATTTTTGCAGTCTGTTCCCGGATCGCAGAGCGATACGGCATTATAGTTGCTACTAATAAGTAAACATGGAAAACGGACATAACTGGGTATTGGAAACCATTACAGTCCATCAGCAATCAAATCCCTAGACCGGTTTCTGCTTATTGAGCTTCATCAGTAGGGCCCAGATTTTAAGAGTGTTCAGAGATCCTCCACCACAGTTTAGAAGGGTTTATCACAAAGATGAATATTACAACACGACCTTCAAGTCTACAGGCGATCACAAAAGTGATTCGGTAGTATATTATATAAATATTTTTGCAGCCTGCCCCCGGATAGCAGAGCGATACGGCATTATAGTTGTTACTAATTAGTAAACGGGGGAAACGGACAAAACTGGGTATTGGAAACCATCACAGTCCATCATCAATCAAATCCCTAGACTGGTTTGATTACATGAACCGGAGTTTGATTACATGCAGATCGAACTCCGGTTTTTGGCAAAATCTACGATTATGAATCTGAAGCTTTTTAGCTCCCGGAGCACAGTTTTACACATTCTGCGATTAAATTATGAAAAACGTATACGATAAAGGGATCCTGTGAGAAAGCAAGCAGCGACAGCAAGTTAAATGCCTGTCGAATAAAATTAGGATGATCCGGAAAGCACGTTATCAGTTAAAAGAGGCTATGCCCATGCTACTATGTTAGCAAATTCTCGGAGATGCCTTTTAAATATATCCCAAGGCAGCCGAAACGACTGATGGTAGTTCACCCTACTGATGAGTGTTGCCGGCTCCCATCAGCTCGTCTAGGAGTGATAAGGAAGTCTGATCTGCATGTAATCGAACTCCGGTTTTCGGCAAAATCTACGATTATGAAACTGAAGCTTTTTAGCTCCCGGAGCACAGTTTTACACATTCTGCGATTAAATTATGAAAACGTATCCGATAAAGGGATCCTGTGAGAAAGCAAGTAGCGACAGCAATTTAAATTCCTGCTGAATAAAATTAGGATGATCCGAAAAACACGTTGTTAGTTTAAAGAGGCTATGCCCATGCTACTACGTAGCAAATTCTCGGAGATGCCTTTTAAATATATCACAAGGCAGCCGAAACGACTGCCATAATATATATGGCTGAATTCCTGAGGAATCCGGGAGAGCGGTCTTGTCAAATATAAACTATATATATCAAAATAGGTAAGTATATACATTAAACCAAGCTTCTTTTGCAATTTTATTTGAAAACGTTTTCGGGTTACCCCTTCGTCAGTAGCACAATTCCAAGCTGTGGTTCAAATAACCCTTTTGATACTTTCAATATATATAGGTGATATTTGACGATACCGCTCTCCCGGATTCCTCAGGAATTCAGCCATATATTTTTTTAATATTTCGAAGTCGGGAAAAAATATATAAATTTGAATTATATAATAATTCAAATAGTCTTGAATTATTTCATGATTGAATTAATTTAATAACGAATTAATATATTTGAAAAACAATTTATTTCTAGTAGATTGAATTAGATTTTAGTAATCAAAATCTACTTTTCAAATAGATTTTTCAATTAAATTTGAATGTCGGTTTGTGGAGGCAGTCCACGAACCAAGCTACTTCAGACATTGCGATCCTGTGCGACAGACCAGAGTTCTCTTTTAGATAGCCAAAGGCAGTCTTCGGCCAGTTTCGAAATTTGATCTCTCTACCGGTATCGAAATCTCCTTCGAGGTCTCTTTTCAGAGCCGGCCTGGTAAACCCTTCGAAGAAGGCGATCCCTAGACATCATCAAAACGTGTTCTAGCCACCTCAGCTGACTTTCTTTGATGTAAAGAAGCAGCGACTTTACTCCTAGTATATTCCGGATGACCGAATTCCTAATCTTATCTCTAAGGCTAAGACCGGTCACACCGCGAAGGAAAGTTTCGCCCAACAACACAATCCCCGCTTATCCACGACAGATGTGTACAAAGAACGCAATGCTGCATTAGCTGCACAAATCCGCTTCTTAATCTTTTTGATGTTCCTGTCGTCCTTCGAGAACAATATTACAAGATACTTGAAATCCTGCACGTCATAAAAAGCATTTTCACCAATCCGGATTGACATTGGCATCTGAATCCGAGATGAACACATAAAGAGAGTCTTTGAGGTACTAACAAGCATCCCTGCCGCTTAACATTCCATCGTGGATGATCTAGTAGGCATTGTAAGTCCTCATGACTACAAAAAGCAGGTATTGTATACTGATGGAATCGAACTTAAGACTGATACCGTCAGAGCATCCCGTCTCGAAATTTTGTCCATGTAAACAAGGAACAAAAGTGGAAACAAAGGACAACCCTGACGAAGTCCAACGCCCACTGGAAATGATTCAGACTTTCTACCTAGAACACGAACACAACTCATACTTTGTTCAAACAGAGAAGCCACATCTACCCGAAGATAGTGTGGTACTCCATACACCCGTAGTAGATCCCACAACTACTCTCACGGAACTCGGTCGAAAGCCTTTTCCAAACCTACAAAGCACATGTAGACCGGTTGAGTGAACTCCCAAAGCCGTTCAAGGATAGCTGAGAGAGTAAAAAAGCTGATCCGTAGTTCCTGGACGAAATCCGCATTGTTCCTCTTGCAACTGTCACTCAACTATATGACGTGCCTTAACTCAAGAATCTTAGAAAATAGCTTACCAGTTTAACTAAGAATAGTGTAGCCCCAATAATTGGAACATACTCTTCGGTCACATTTCTTAGAGATCGGTGCCACCACCCTCAGTTCGCCACTCACTTGGAACCTTTCCCGACTTCAACGCAACGTTGAAGATCCGTGTTAACCACTTCATGCCAACAACGTCGAGAGCCGTTATAGTTTCAGATCGAATCTCGTCTACTTCAGAAGACTTGCCATTACAACGCTTTTTAACAACAGCAATAACCTCTCCCAAAGTGATGAGCTCTTCCGCTCGTTCCAAATGCTATACATTTACAAGATAAGGCATATCCATCGGATTAAGGATACACCTAAAATGCTCTTTCCAACAACCAATAATTTCTTCGATGTCATCAGCATAGATCCTCTCTTGTCGAAGACATTTTGAGGAGTTTTCTGCTTTCCAACACTAAGCTTCCTGATCGTCCTCCAGAACATCTTAGAAGTTGACCTATAATTGAGTTCTAAGTGTTATCCAAACTTATCCCAAGCCGCCTTCTTCGCTTCGGTAAATGTTCGAGCTGGAACTCTCATTGTCCTTCGGTACTTGCCTACAGCTTCCACTGATTTATCTGACAAAGTTGCCTTATAAGCTAGCTTCTTCTGTTGGGCAAAATCTCTAACTGCTGGTGTCCACCAAGCAGTTCGAGTATTTCCTCTGCGACAAACACTAATGCCTTTGAGACCACTTTTCACAGTTGCTTTGGAGTCACTTAATGATCAGAACATCTATAATTCCTGATCAATGCTCTTCCTCTGTTTTGGCAACCGAGATAAGTGTTCGGGCATGTAGCCATAAAAACGTTTTTTGACAGAAACATCTACCAGACGCTCCCAGCACGCCCTCACACAACGTTTGGGTTTACCAGGATTGTCTAGCATCCGATCCGGCCTTTGAAGTTTACTAACTACAAGGTAGTGATCGGTTGACAGCTCAGCCCATCTCTTTACACGAGTGTTCAGAACATAACGTCGCAGATCATATGAAACGATTACAAAATCGATCATTGATCTTTGACTGAGAGAATCCTGATGCTATGTGCATCTATGGATCACCTTATGTTCAAACATGGTGTTGGTTATGCATAAATTGTTACGAGAACAAAAGTGTAATAATTCAACACCACTTGCATTCATATCAAAGAGTTCGTTCCTCCCCAACACTCCCTTCCATGCGCTACTGTCGCTACCAATATGAGCTTTGAAGTCACTTAATAGAACGAGGGATTCTCCAACAGAAGTACTATCAAGCAGAGTTTGAAGATCTTCCACTAAAGCTTTTGTATTTCAAGATAATGTTGTGAGCATACGCACACAACAGTTATCCTCTTTCCCTCTTTGACTAAAAGTCTCAGAGACGCCAGCATTTCGTTCACTAGGTTAAACCTTTCTACCACGAACGAAAACTGGGGACTTGTAAGCATCCCTACACCAGCCTGCCTTGGGTTTTTGTTGGTAATTACGAATAGTTGAAGATTCAACCCTGATCCAAAAGTTGAGTTCCAGTTTCAGAATAGTGAAGAGAAGTCACTTTGACTATTTCTAGACCGAAGCGAAACATCTCTTTAACTAATTATGGTTTCTTCATCGTCAGCGAGATGACATTCCACGTTCCTACATGAAGGTTAGGCCGCTTCGGATGTTGATGTCTCTTTCACTGTCTCCGTACAACTGCCCGATCACATGGTACCCGACAATGAAAATTATTCTGGTCAGTGGTGAATTGACCATTGTTCATCATCCTAATTTATTTATTGTAAATTTCTCGCTTGTCATTTTCATTATCTTGATTTTGTTTATTCGGTTATTTCCTGTTTCCGATATCCTTTGATGATCCGACATCGGTACTGTAAGGAAACAGGTCTCCTAGACTCTCTATCGCCTTTTATTCCATTGTCAAATCTGCCGTTGGGGTCATTGGAGTGATTTTGTTTGTTCGAATATCACTCGTTCCCGATATCCTATGATGATCCCACATCGCTACTGTAAGGAAACAGATCTCCGTAACTCTCTTCCGCCTTTTCGTCCATTGTTTAATCCGCCGTTGTAGTGATCGGAGAGATCTGAGATAGTCTATGGAAGCACTATCATTACGGATGTATCAAGTCGGCCAATTATTTAGCCGTTGATCGACGAATGTCGAACATACGTTGCCCGGGCCGCTCCACGAAGAGGCTAATTGGCAATAGGTGTCAATTTAAGACTTTATACAATATGCATGCCGTATGCATAAAGGACTAACAAGTGCAGTTACAATCAGCAACAACCTCTGCCTAGTGTTTAAGGATGGTCAATAAACAATTTTCGGAAACGCCTTCATTCGTAATGTCACACGGGCAACCGAAACGATCAGTGGGTACTTCATTCTTCTGATTAGTGTTGCCGGGTACTCCATCATTTGGATGCTGAAATAATTGTCTAGAAGTCGCATGGTGACTGAAAGTCGTGAATCGAAGTCCAGTCTATCAAGCAACACCATTTAGTATAAATGCCGTATTTCGTAAGAAATCCTGGACCGTTGTCTACTCAGCACATTCGTGCATTACTATTATACCTGCCGTATCCATTTAGGATCCAACGAGTGCAGCGACAATTCAGCAACAACCTCTGCCTAGTGTTTAAGGATGGTCCGCACAGCAATTCGATCTGGTAAAGAGCGTAAGCCTCAGACAATTAAGCAAAGTGTCGGAAACGCCTTTACTCACAATATCACAAGGCAACCGAAACGACCAGTGAGTACTTCATTTTACTGATGAGTGTTGCCGGGTACCCATTGGTCGTCTAGAAGTGACATGGTGACTGAAAGTCGTGAATCAAAGTCCAGTCTAACAAGCAACACCATTTAGTATAAATGACGAATTTCGTAAGAAATCCTAGGTCATTGTCTACTCAGCACATCCGTGCACTACTAATATACATGACGTATCCATTAGGGTTCCAACGAGTGCAGCGACAATTCAGCATCAATTTCTGCGTAGTGTTTAAGGATAGTCCGCATAGCAATTCGATCTGTTAAAGAGCGTAAGACTAAGTCAACAAAGCAAGGTGTCGGAAACTCTGTCATTTACAATGTCACACGGGCAACCGAAACGATCAGTGGATACTTCATTCTACTAATGAGTGTTGCCGGTTACTCATCATTTCGATTCTAATATGATCGTCTATAAGTGACATGGTGACTGAAAGTCGTGAATCAAAGTCCAGTCTAACAAGCAATAACATTTTCTATATCTATTATGTAGTATATAATATTATATATAATATTAATATATCTAGTAATAAACTATGAAGTCTTTGTGACTGAAGATCCCATCCAAATTGTCTATTAGTTTATTTAGATAGACATACTCGTTTTTGATTTGACACATTAGAACTAATTCAAAAAAATGCCGGCCATTTTAGCTGGATATGTTTCTCTTCTTGCCATTCATTTAATTTAACATTAGCTTCATCACCCACTATCAATTGTGCTCAACCAGGTTTTGAATTCAATGAATTTGTGTTCGAATAAATGTCGACCGTAATTTTCAATTTGATTTTTGATTGTTTGATTTAAACCGTTCGATTTTCAACGGTAATTTTAAATTTCGAATTGAATTATATGCGTAAACAAGTCCATAATTTCTCCAACTCTTCTAAATATTATAACGTTGCAATTCAATATATAAAAAATAATTTTAATTTAATGTGCTATGCAATCTAACGTTTTAATTATGTAAAATGGACACCTAGTGGACAATCAAATTATGGACACTGAATCGGAAATAGTACCTATCAAAGAAGCTAGCAATTCCGTTGTCAAGTCACAAACCACATGGCCTACCTCACCTTCTCTCACGAAGCAATCCAATAGCAATAATATATACTCTCATCATATCGAAATTCCACATGAGGTTGTAATCGAGAGTGAACAATATTGTAAAGTTTTCAGTCAGATATTCTCTCAACGACCAACTGGCCCATTAAATAGTCACAAGTCGTTTTTGTCCGGCAAATCTCATGAATTTTTCTCGGGATCAGTGTTTATTATTACGAACGTACCTAAGTCGTCAGATATGGCCCAAACTCGAGTGGACCATGATGTTAAACTATTCTAAAAAATATTAAGAGTTATCATTTCTCCAGACGATCCCTATATTTATGAAGTTCACCCTATTGATATATTTAGGATAGGCCGTCGCAACCATATCGAAGGACGCTCTTGTTTAATAAAAGTTGTCTTTTGTATCTCCTCAGTGGTTCGTGAGTTGATAAAGCAAGATTTAAACTAAGACAGTATCCATTTCGGTTGATGACAGATATGTCTTTCGTTAAGCGTTGTCTCTGGCGTGTTGCTCGGACTGAGCTAAATGCTCGTATAGAATCTGTAGAAACTGATCTGCATATTGTAAGTTTTCGGGTAATTCGGCGTCGTCCACGATTGAGATGTCCCCCGCTATGAAAACTATTTCCTATAATTGTTGGATAAGACCCAATGCGCCTTATCGTAAAAGCCACAATTGGCTCAAAGTTATATATTCGAACGTTCGAAGCATAATCATTAAGATTGATGAATTGAAGGTTATAGCTACATTTTATCATCCATAATCATTGCCCTTTGTGAATCTTGGCTCTCTGACTTTGTTCCTAATAGCTGTTATCCATAGATGGATATAACATGTTTCGTTGGGATCGATCTGGTTGAAGGGTAGGGGCGTTGTGCTATATTGTAATTTTGGTATTGATGTAGTGTGTTTGCATACGGTTATTGATGTCAATGGGAATGATGCTTTATACCTCAAATTGTGCCTTGATAAGGTCAATTCTATGTTTACTGATATCGCATTCTCCCAAGTTAAAAACACATAGGGAAGTATGTCCTTGGTTCGATGGACTTCTCCGGTATCAATAACGCACACGTAAACATGCGTGTTTTTTATTTCATTATGGACAACTATCTTATGAGTATTTCAAACAAATTAAAAATAGTTTTACCACTCTCAAGAGGACGAAACGTTGTCAGTTTGAGAAGCTGAGTTCTATGGATGGCAAGGTTCTATTCTCTTACATTCGCAAAATCAGGGACTTGAATATTCCACTAGTATCGTTGAAGGATGATTTTTAAAAAGAGGTAATGCGTAATAGTGTCGATGCAAATTTATTTGCCCAGGAGTTCTCATCGATGCTTGGTTCTTCATGGACATCGTGTAGTTCTGAATCAGAAAAGGTTTCAGAAGCATTCGATCGATATAATCTGTCGTTTTGTGCTGACGATGTTTTGAAGCTTCTTCATAAACTAAAGCGAACACCGCTGCAGGTCCGGACGGACTTCCCTTAATTCTTTAAAAAAATTACTCCTCAAATATATTCATATGTTTTCCGTATGTTTCAGTTCTCTATTATCCAATCTCGAATTCCTTCACGTTGGAAGGAGTCCATTGTAGTTCCTGTGTATAAAATGAAAGATGGATAAGTGTGTAAGAACTATCGCTCAGTTGCCTTGACATGTATTATTTGTAAGTTGCTTGAAAAACTAATAGTCAAAAACATATCTTCTGATTTGGAAAGCAACAATAAACTCACTGACTGACAACATGGTTTCAGACCAAATAGATCAACAATAAGTAACCTTTTAATTTCTTCCAAGTCACGGCTGTCTTCATTAAATGTACGAGTTCAATCGGATATACTTTTCGTAGATTTCTCTCATGCTTTTGATTCAGTTCCGCATGATCGTTTCATTCACAAATTGAGGTCACTTAATGTTTGTCCAATGTATGTCGCCTGAATTGCAAATTACTTAAGTTCACGCTCTTTCAGAGTACGTGTACGTACAGATATGTCTCCCTCATTCGCCATACATTCTGCAGTTTTCACAGGGTGCTATTATCTCACCACTTCTTTTTATTGTCTATATCAATGATCGCCCACCTGTAATTTGTTCTGATGTCGTTATGTATGCTGACGATGTTAAGATATAAAAAGATTTATTTTTACGTAGCAAATGCGTGCGGCGCACGCTTACATGACCACCACAACAAAAACAAGAATCTAAATTATGTGTTGAGGAAGTGGGTACGGAGGCGCCATTTGAATGTAATGAAAAAGGGAGCGCGGCGAACGTTGAGTTGGAGGTGATTCCAGGCGAGTGGGGCGGCGACGAGGAAGGATCGGAGATGTCCATTGGTTCTTCACTCAACTCATCGTATCAGATAGTTTCGATTTAGAAAAGCCAAGTAAGTGAATTCAAAGATCTTGATGTGATGATGACCACTAGCTTAAAAGCTAACGTCCATACTAGATATATTTGTAATCGACGCTATCGTATTTTATGAATGTTTTTTAAGTCTTTTGATTGAATAAGTCCATAAATGTTCAAGCTACTGTTTTTCTCATATATTCTACCTATCCTTGAATACGGTTTACCTGTAACTTATCCACAGACTTTAATGGAATCCCGTGACATAGATAACCTGCTACGTAAATGTTTCACATGATTCTGAATTTCTCTAATTTGAGATTTGCTGAACGTTTAATATCTCTACGTCTCGGCACCTTAAAATATCGCAGATCGGCCATTGATTTATCAACTGCAGTCAAAATTGTTTTCGATGGCTTTGGGGATCTATCCAGCTTACGATCCGTGAACGATAGACGATAAACTCATGGGCATGCGTGGAAATTTACGACGAGAATTCTGTTCACAAGCGATTTGCAACCAGGGTAATAAAAGAGTGGAGTACACTAAATTGCCTGAATATATCTCGTAGTATATCTAGTGATGCTATCAAGAAAGTCATCGAAGCCGAGAGAATGAATTTGCGACTTCTTTTTGATTAAATTGTTTATTTGTTTACGTTTTTTATCATGTTTTGTAAGCTACACGAGCTTGTAGCTCATGTGCTGCTGATTGTTATAACGAAATAGAATTGATAGTGTCACCCAATGATTCTAAAATGTTCAATACTAATTTTTTTTCTAATTTTTGTTAAATTACGCAATATAATGCATAACTTTTTATATTGCGTAATGTATTATGGATTATTGCTATATTGTATAAAGTAGGATGTTTTACTCAACCGTTTTTACAAGTTAACAACACTAATTAGGCTTTACTCACTTCTTATTTATAAAGTAGCGTTTAAATCGGATGAAATTTTGGAGCTCGTAATTTAAATCGATGATTTTAATATGACATTAATTATCGTGATGTAATCTTCTCAATGTAAATATGAGTGTCAATCGTCATACTAAATGGCAATGATTATTTTAAAATTATTAATTGTTATTTATTGACAATTCTGAAACTAAGCGAAGACTGATCCCATGTACAAATAAGCACCAATGTGCATATGAGTATATTGATCACATTCTTTATATCTTATATTTTAATTTCAATGTTTTTTCTTTAAAAGATTCATGAATGTATAGCCAAAAAGCATGTTCAAATGAATACAAGAGTCCCGTTCGGGGAATTCGTTTTAATATTAAATTTCAAGAAATATATCCATCCTGATCTGTATTTAAATTTTTAAATTTACAGGAACTATCAGGTATAATTATATTTAAATTTCCTGGAAATTCAAAAATTTAAATACAGATCAGGATTGATATATTTCTAATAATTAGGCGGTGTTATTGAACCAGCGCTTTGAAAATTACGCGAAAATTGGAGAAACACGAATTAACTATACCTGATAGTTTCTGGATATTTAAAAATTTAAATACATATCAGGATGGATATATTTCTAGTAATTAGGCGGTGTTATGGAACGAACGCTCTGTAAATTACGCGAAGGTTGGATAAAAACGAAATTAACTATACCTGATAGTTCCTGGAAATTTAAAAATTTAATTTCAAATTGATTTCGCATTTCGGATTTGTCTATAAATGGGTAGGTTAAACAAATGTATTACGTTGTTCATAGATTGTCTAATTATTTTTAATCATTAAAAATTACTCAAAATGACTTTTCAAAATTTATAACCTGACGGTTATAAATATTCATTGATTTTGAATATTTAGAATTAAGAAAGCATAAATCACATGCAGAATGGGTTTCATTATATCTTATACGTTTATCCTAATTTTATAAGAATGTGTTTGATAAAAAATCCATTGATCGGATTATATCATATTACAGGATATAATCCTGTATATACAGGATTATATATATTGTATATAGAAAAGTTCATGAAGATATAGTAAATATTGAAAGTTAATCACGATACGTTAAGTTCAATTCTATTACAAATATCGAATGTTTCACATTCACGATCAATGGATTTTTTTATTAAACACATTCTTATAAAATTAGGATAAACGTATAAGATATAATGAAACCCATTCTGCATGTGATTTATGCTTTCTTAATTCTAAATATTCAAAATCGATGAATATTTATAACCGCCAGATTATAAATTTTGAAAAGTCATTTTGAGTAATTTTTAATGATTAAAAACAATTAGACAATCTATGGTCATCGTAATGCATTTGTTTAACCTACCCATTTATAGACAAATCCGAAATGCAAAATCAATTTGAAATTAAAATTTCAAATTAAATCCTGTATATATAGGATTATGTATATATAGAAATATGTCTATATATAGGATTACGTATATATAGATATATGTCTATATAAAATAAGATTTGTTGTTACACCTGCCCTAGGACACCAAATGGTGTACTCGTAAATAAATCACAATGTTTTCATCATGAGGAGGCATAAACACCAGGCAGCATCCTATATCTCCTCATCAAACCATGAAATAGAACCAAATTATTCACTCAATATTCAAAGTCCCTACGTTTGCCCAGTAATCTTATGCGTGACGACAAACTTTAACAACGGTAGACGCGTTTCTCTATAACGGAGCTCATGAGTACCGTGACTTCAATGATTATCCATAGGCAACTAGCACACGCATAAACAGTGTTTAAAGCTCGAAAAGCAGAACTACCCTTAATCTGAATCATCAGAGGGAATTTAGCATAAGCTCTGCGAATGGCAGTGCGTATTGCAGTTTAACCATGCATCAGGCACTAAATTCATTATAATAGAAATGATGTTTAACAGGGACACTTTAAAGTTTACAAATATATAAAATAAAATTTGTTGTTACATCTGCCCTGGGACACCAAATGATGTACTCGTAAATAAATCACTGTTTTTCTCCAAGAAGGCATAAACATCAGGCAGCATCCTATATATCCTCATCAGATCAAGAAATAAAACCGAATTATTCTCGCAATATTCAAAGTCGCTACGTATGCCCAGTCATCCTATGTGTGACGGCAAACGTCCACGACGGTTGACGCGTTTCGCTCCTACGGAGCTCATCAGTACCGTGACTTTAATAATCATCAATAGGAATCTTAACACACGCTTAAACAGTGTTTAAGCTCGAAAAGCAGAACTACCCTTAATTTGAATCACCAGAAGGAATTTAGCATAATCTCTGTGCATGGCAGTGCGTATTGCAGTTTAACCATGCATCAGGCACTAAATTCCTTTTAATAGAAATCATATTTAACAGGCACACTTTAAAGTGTACAAATATATAAAATAAAATTGGTTGTTACACCTGCCCGAGACACCAAATGGTGTACTCGAAAATAAATCACTATGTTTTCCTCACGAAGAGGCATAAACACCAGGCAGCATCCTATATATCCTAATCAAACCAAGATATAGAGCCGAATTATAGAAACGAATCAATTATGTACTACTATTATACATGCTGTATCCATTAAGGATCCAACGAGTGCAGCGACAATTCAGCAACAAACTCTGCCTAGTGTTTGAGGATGATCCGCACATCAATTCGATCTGGTAAAGAGCGTAAGCCTCAGACAATTAAGCAGTGTCAAAAAACCTTCATTCGCAATGTCACACAAGCAACCGAAAACGATCAGTGAGTACTTATTCTACTGATGAGTGTTGCCGGGTACTCATTGGTCGTCTAGAATTGACATGGGGACTAGAAGTCGTGAATCAAAGTCCAGTCTAACAAGCAACACCGTTTGGATAAATGCCGTATTTCGAAAGAAATCCTAGACCGTTATTTATTCAGCAGATACGTGCACTACTATTATATATGACAAAATGTTACAATTTAGTTGTAAATAAATTTTTTAAATTAATTAAGAATAAAAATTTTAGGATATTTAAACATATCTAAAATATTATTTACGAATAAACTAGTATTTTAGAATGGATTATCATTGTTATTATATATATGTATATATAATTAATATTATTAGAAGACTTTGACACTTCAAGAGGTGATTTTGTCTTGGAAATGTTTTGGAAACTAATTTTTAAGTTTATCAAACATAATTGATTATTCTCTTCTATTTTCTTCTCTCTTTATCCGCATCTTGAGCGCTTCTTGAAATGTGTTATGCTATATTACAGACAATCGTATTTGTCAACCGGTTCCATAATCGCTTTGTGAGATAATCAGAAGTGTCTAGAAAAGTTTTCGTGTTATTAAACGACAAATGATAAGGGGTCTTCCCTACAACTCGGGTGAGTATTTAGAATCACAGATTCTGAATATATTGGTCAACGAGAAATTAGAATAAAGTGAAAGTTCCTGGTGTAGCATATTCAACAACATGTCTGACCAGTTCCTTATATAAAAGAAAAAACTGTGATGGCGGAATATAACTGAAATTACTTTTGATTATAGAGACTTCTCGATATGTTGCATACATTAGCAATATTAATGACGGTTTCAAATAAATTTTGAATAAAGATCCCAAGATCCTCGTATGCGAATTTGTAGGAATAAGCTCAGCACTAATAAATCCATCAGTACTCATCAGATGAGTGCTCAGCACTCATCTGATGACTAAGAGGTTGACTAAGAGGTTGATACATTTAGTTGTATATAAATTTTCAAAGTTAATTAAGAATGAAACTTACGGGATATTTAGAAATATTAAAAAACTATTTAAAAATAAAATGTGTAAAACTGTAAATATTTCAAAATATTACAATTTATCTGTAAAAACATTTTAAAAATATATTAAGAATCAAACTTTTGGGATATTTAAACATATCTAAAATATTATTTATGAATAAACTAGTATTTTAGAATTATTTTAGAATTATTATTGTTGTTTTGACAACATCACGATCGTAGCTTAAATTTTTTATCAGTTATCATTACAAAGCAATTGATAAAAAAGTTTTTTTTAAATTATCCACTGCCTCCCAGACGAGTTTCGAATTTTTCTGCTGTATTTGATCAAACTAGCTCATCACAAAATACTGAACACAGTGGAATATCTATATTATATACATACTAATCTGAGAAAGCCCGGTTTACACACATAGTTATTATTAGTATTACAAGTTATATCCAAATGGCTGCTTCAACTGATAACATTGGAAAAATATGAAAAAAAGAAAAAAAAGTAAATAGCGGTTACATAATATTGTACACATCCGGAATGCCATGATCGTTAATCCACTGACGCAGTTGAACTTTAAATTGAGAGAAGTCATTGGTACATGCTATTTCGCCTGGCAACGTGTTCCAGGCGTTTAATGCTAGATGGTAGAGCCTAGCCAAACTCACTACTTTACCGTGGGAAACTTAAATAGTTTCAATGGGTGGCCACGACGCGTCTGAAAATAAACTTTCACATAGCACGAGGGAAACCCATCTATCCCATTAACAATTCGCCATTATGCAATAAGATCTAAGTAATATAGCCTCTGACCCAAAGATGATATCTTTAGAAATTCAAGCCGCTCACGATATGAATATGATCCATCCATGCACATTCGAGAACCTCTACAAAAGAATTGACTCTAGTCTATTGAACTCTCCCTTAATGCACGGAAAAACTGCTTACACGCAGTACTCTATATGCGGGCGAACAAGAGCGCAGTAAAGCCGTTTGAAAACATATGGATTAATACGATTAAATGCATTTTTGACGCAGTGCATAGCTCGCAAAGCCTTGCTATAGGCAAACTCTGTATTTGACTGAGATTTCAGTATCCTATGCACCATGACACCCAGATCCCTATATTCCATGACGGCATTAAGAATTGAAGTACCTAGGCGAAAATGACGGTCATCGCAACGCCTTCCTAATTATATGTAACCGCATTTGTCAAAATTGATCTTCATACCTGTAGCCTCACTCCATCGGTATATTTTATTAAGGTCTTCCTGTAGGGAAAAGCCAAGCAGATCAATATCATCTACATACCATAGTTTGAGGTCGTCAGCAAAATCAACACAGGGACTCTGAATCCGCAGCAACAAATCATTAAAGAACACAATAAACAGCAGAGGTCCTAGTACGGAACCCTGCGGAACACCACAGTAAGTGCGTCTGGGAGTGGAACGATGTGTGCCAACTCTCACTCTAAAGAATCGATTACGTAGGAAATCTTGAACCCAATTACACAACATTACAGGGCTGTCGTAGTTAAATAGTGATGCTACCAAGCTCTCATGCGGCACCCGATCGAATGCTCTTGAAAAGTCAATGAATACTACATTAATAATACAATACAATAATTTATTTAACGTGGCAAATGCGTGCAAAATGCACGCTTACATGACCACTAACAAACAAAAAAAAGAACATCAAAGGTCACAGGTAATTAGTTAATTGTTGAAATAAAATTGGATTTGGCGTTTGAAGTACGGCATAGATGTTGATTGGCGGATATGAATAGGCAGTTGATTCCACAAGAGAGGAGCAGCCACAACGAAGGAGCGGAAGCCAAAAGAGGTAGAGTAGATTGGGACATGTAAAAGAAGGGAATTACGGGAACGCAGAGCACAATACACAGTACGAGAATTGTCGAGAAAAGGAAGGTTGAGAAATGAAGGGGTATGAGAAGTTATAAGGCGAAAAGCAATGATAAGAAGACGAATTTGAACACGACAATAAATGGTAGGCCAATCAAGAGAAACAAGATAGTGGGATGTATGATCAAAACGACGAAGACGGAGGAGAACTCGAACGGCAGCGTTGATGATGCGTTGTAAAGGAAGAAGAGTGGATTTAGGTGAGTTGGAAAATAGACTAAGACAGTAATCAAGTCTTGAGAAAAGAAGATAAGATATGAGAGTCATACAAGAAGGGAAATCGATCAATCTACGAACTTGACGGAGATTGCGGAGTATCAAGGTAGATGAGCGTACTTTATCACTAACGAAAGGTTTAAGTGAAAGTCGGTTGTCGAAATGAAAGCCTAGGAAAACGAGATTATCAACGATAGGAAGAATTGTAGAATTTAATGATACTGAAGGAGGTTCTACGCCGAAGCTTCGAGATAGGATCCACATAATTTTAGATTTATCAGGATTCAGAGAAAGGCGAAGGGAAGAAAGATGGTTATAAATTGAGACAAGACAGCTGGAAACAGAAACACTAAGATCAGGAATACGATAAGCAGGTGCGTGAACATAGATGAGAATGTCATCAGCATATTGCATAACATGGAAGTTAAATTTATGAGAAATCGAAGACAAGTCACCGAGAAGAAGAGAGAAAAGCATAGGGCCTCATACGGAGCCTTGTGGAACACCGGTCGGGATGGATGAAGGATGGGAGAGAGAAGAGTTAGAATAGACGCGAAATGTACGGTTTGACAGATATGAAGAAAACCATGATACAGTGGGTAAAGAGAAGCCATAATCATGACGAAGGCGATGTAGAAGAATCGAGTGATCGACGATGTCAAAAGCAGACGATAGATCAAGAGAAACTGTGACACTACATAATTTATGATCGCGCGAGATGAGTAAGTCATTATAAACTTTAAGACAGGCAATTTCAGTAGAGTGATTAGAGCGAAAAGCGGCTTGGAAGGGAGGAAACAAGTTAGAGGAAAAGAGATATGTATTAACTTGCTTGGGAACGAGACGCTCAAGGAGTTTAGAGAGGGTTGGGAGAAGTGAGATTGAACGGTACGAAGATGGTAGTGAGGAGTCGAGAGATTGCTTTTTGATGAGAGGACGAACAGTGGCGCATTTCCAGATGGAAGGAAATGTACGGCTACGGATGGACGAGTTGAACAATGTGGTTAGGAAGGGTGAGATAGAGGAGCAGATATTTTTAAGCAAGTGAGTTGGAATTGGGTCAGAAGGAGAAGTTTTATTAGGTAATGACAGCAGAACCGAAGAAACTTCATCAGACGAAACGGGAAGAAGGTGGAATAGTTCAGGGAGGGAAGTATTTAAAGATAATAGTGGGTACAAGGGGGCTATGGGTAGTATGGAAAGTAAATTAGATAACTTAGTTTGTAGATAAGAAAATTTATCAGGATTTATATTACAAGAAGTAGATGATCGTGAAAGAATTGAGTTTAAGATTTTCCAATGAGATTTAGAGTTGAAGATGACTCGAGTTGATTTCGCCAAAAGATAGTACGTTTAGTACGTATAAGAATGAGATGTGAACGGCGTAGAGAAAAGTAGGAATCACGGAGATTTGGAGGGAGTGAGTTTGGAGAACGTTTAAGAAACCGATTATACACACGAAAAGAGTGACGGAGTCGACGCTTAGAAAGACTACAGTCAGAATCGAACCAGGGAGCATGGCGCAAGCGCTGAGAGCGTCGGAGTCGACTAGGCAGAAGTTTATTGATAATAGACATAAGTTCAGAATCAAACAGAATGCAGAGATCATCGGGAGAGAGATAGTTAAGAGGAAGTGAAAAGAGTGAAGAATTGAGTAAGGCTGTGCAGAGAATAGGGATATTAAGAAGTTTCCAGGGTCGACTTGATGTGGATATTGGTGAAGGCGGAGAAGGAGGATGGGGACGAGTAAGAGTAAGAGTGACAAGGAAATGATCGGACAAACCGGGATCAGTAATTTACAAAAATAGTCATTGAAGCAGACAGGGACAGCAATGATGTCGAGAGCACCGCCGAGAATATGAGTTGGGCTTGTTGAAAGTAATTTATAGTTAAAATCAGAAAAAAGATTAGTTAAAGTGATAGAGTCAGAGTCAGCCTGGCGATCAAGACGAATGTTAAAGTCACCGAGAACAAAAGAAGGAGTATAAGACAAGGAACAGTGAGACATAAGATCTGCAAGGTCGTTGAAGAAGATACGTGAGGGGGCAACTGAACCTGGACGGTATACAATCACAAGTTCCAGAGGGAAAGGAGTTGATAATCTGCATATGAGTAATTCGAACGAGGTGTAACGGATGTTAACGTTAATTTTACGTTAATTTACATTAATAATAATACAAATTTATTTAATGTGGCAAATGCGTACAAGCTGTACGCTTACAAGTTTACAAACAAAAATGAAAAAGTCAAGCGGATAAATTGTTAAAATGGGATCGGATTTGTCGTTTGAAGCACTGCAGGGAAGTTGATTGGCATATATGAATGGGCAGATGATTCCACGATAGAGGAGCAGCCACCAGGAAGGAGCGGAGTCCAAAGGAGGTAGAGTAGTTTGGGACCTGTAAAAGAAGGGAATTACAGGAACGCAAGGAACAGTAAACAGGACGAGAATTATCAAGAAAAGAAAGGTTGAGAAATGAAGGGGTATGTGAAGTTACAAGGCGGAAAGCAACGATAAGAAGACGAATTTGAACACGACAATAAATTGTAGGCAAATCGAGAGAAGCAAGATGGTAGGATGTATGATCAAAACGACGAAGACGGAGGAGAATTCGGACAGCTGCGTTGACGATGCGTTGTAAGGGAAGAAAAGTGGATTTAGGTGAGTTGGAAAATAGACTAAGACAATAATCGAGTCTAGAAAAAAGGAGAGATGATATGAGAGTCATACAAGAAGGGAAATCGATCAATCTACGAACTTGACGGAGGTTGCGAAGTATCAAGGTAGATGAGCGTACTTTATCTCTAACGAAAGGTTTAAGTGAAAGTCGGTTATCAAAATGGAAGCCTAGGAAAACGAGATTATCAACGATAGGAAGAATTGTAGAGTCGCGGATAATCAACATTGATTGATTATCCGCGACTGACCGCATCAACCCACATTTCGCGTGAAGTCAATAAGTTAGTTAAGCAGGAACGACCAGGGAGGAAACCGTTTTGAGAAGATGACATTATTCCGAGTTCCCTCAAGTGATGCCTGATCCGGGTGTCGATCAACTTTTCAAGCACTTTGCATAGAGAACTAGTCAGGTCAATTGGTCTATAGTCAGTACAAGCCGTTACAATGGTTTTCCTTGTGATCGGAACTACGATGGCAGTTTACCAGGCATCAGGAACACATCCACTGGTCAAAGATGAATTATTTGCCAGTAGTGAAAAAGACGTAGCAAGGCATTCCACAATACCACTCTGAGAAGTTATCACACATCCCTCCGCATTAAGGAAATACTTGATTTCTGTTTTAATGGTATTGTTACGACGAACATAATCCCAGAATAGTTTTGGATTTCGTGTTACATTATTAGCGATAGACGATTCGAATGCATATTGTGTTGTTGCTTTCACTCTAGTACAAAGATTTCGAAGATATTTATATGAAGATAAGATGATAAATCATTAGGATTCATGCCATTAGCATTCGAAGAGCGATAAATATGAGGATAATAGGTTTTCCAACCGTGATCACACAGTTATCAAGCGTGTGGTCACGTTTGAGAATATCAAAAACACTATGATAGTTGTATAAATCACTAAGAAGGCTGATATAAATTTTTTAATGAAGTGGACCACCTTTCTTGCTTATCCTTGCTATAATTCTACGATATTAGTCTGTTTAACACTCCATACATGAATTTATCAATAATACACTTTATACAAATATGCCCGTCAGTAATTTAAACCTCTCTATATCTTTTAAAAATTTACGAAATTATAATATAATCCAATTTTTTATAACACCTAAATACGAAATGACTTATTGACATTAAAGGCTATTCTTTACAAATATAGAAGAAATAATGCGAGGACAATGGCCTGGAATAAGCCACAGTAATTATATTGAACTATTCTAATTCCAGTTTTAGATTAATTGTATTAATTTGACCATAATTTAATGTTTTCGATGCTCGTGGATATTTCTCTAGCACATATTTTCACGAATAAGTTATTTACGATTTACAAGAAATAAAATTTACAAAGTTATGGCAATTATAAATTGTTTTTTAAATCTCAGTGCAACGGGGCTTGATCTTGTCTGATTAGTATCTATATTAGAACAAGCTCATTTTTAAAATTACAAAAGTTAGAAGTCGTGGAAGACTATGGTCTTCTTAAAGTTAGAAGATTGCATTATTGCTGTACATAGTGAATACAATTATTATTACATACAACAAATTAAGAGCCAAGGCCTCATAGAAAGTTGGATCACAAGAAATAAAAACTGAATAAAAACTAAATAAAAACAGAATAAAGAGAAAACGTGAAAAAAGCAATAACATGTAAATGGTAGACTGAAGCAACTGACGTAGTCTGCAGTTGAAGAAAATTTACTGGGGCTGTATTATTGTGACAGGCATATTGTTCCAAATTCGTGCGATTCGGCCACAGATAGTCAATCTTATTGTTATGCGCAAGCGATCTTTGTAAACAGTATTTATGTTTGCGGAGACCCGCTGTGTTACTTAAATTGAAATTACATCGACAGGTGTGCTTAAATGTAGTATAAGTCTTCCACACGAACATCAAATCAGCCAGTTTGAGTGAAAACTGGTCATACTTGAAATGCTTTTATAGGTCCAACATAAGGCAGCGTGTTGATCCAACCAAACCAGTGACCCTACGTAATATTCACTCAAAGTGTTGCATATCTTTGTGAAATTGTGGATGAGTGACAGGATACACATATAACATGAGTGGCGATAGACGAGCATTATATAAAATACCAAAGCTATGGCGATCAAGTTGACCAAAATAACGCCTTAGTATTCAGAGTAGCCGAATGCATCTGCTAGACGAAATCGATACGTGAAGTCGAGTGATAAGATCATGAGAAACTATAACTCCGAGATCGGATATGCTAAAAAATTGATGTATCATATACGATTCTTTGATCATCTGCATACATTACGCACGAGCAGGTTAATTTACAGGGAAGCATATTGACGTAGGTATTAAAATCAGTTGACTGAAGACACAACCTTGAGGGACTCCGCATAATTGTAAATGCCAATTCGAGAGAGTGCTTTCAATTTTCACCGCAAAGCTACACTCTTTTAAAAAAGATTTAACCCAATTATGGACTCAGTCCACGATACCGTATGAATGTAAGTCATTAAGAAAAATATCACGAATAACACGTTCGAATGCATTCGATAGATTGAAAAATAAAACATTTACCACATAACCACAATAAACCGCTTCACTCCAACTGTGACGTGACTTAACAAGGTTAGTTACTGTTGATCAATTTGGGACAAACCCATGCTGGGCATCACTTAAAATATTAAAATGCTCCAGGCGAGATGATACAGATTTAAAAATTAAATACTCTAACACCTTGCATGCAACGCAAGTTAAGCTAATGGGACGATAATTCTTTAGCAAGGAGCGATCGCCTTTTGGAAAATGGGAATAACTAAGAATCTCTTCCAATCACTAGGGAGTTCTCCTAAGGTCAGAGAACACCGAAATAAGGCAGATAAAGGCTTGAAAATAACATCCAATTTTGCGAAGAAGCAATAGTGGTAGCATTTAGTGAAGAAGAAAGTTTTCATAGTTTTAGAAGAACATCACCGTCCTCAAACTCGAAATGACACGTGAGAAATTGTGATACTTCAGAAGAAAAACTGGATTGTGGTAAATGCAACAAAAATTGCTTATTAAAAGTCTCGGCGATTGACACGTCGTCATCTATTATTTCATTATTTGATGCTACGATGCTCGATATCGAATTAGACGATTTGCGGTAAGAACCGCAAATCAGGGACAGTAGACGAGAGGATGGATCTGAAGGCGGAAACATCGTGGTCTAGACGTGTTTGTGGAGATAAGGAGTTAGAAGGCGTGATATTAGTGACAATGACGCAACGATCGCGAGAAGCAAAGCGCTTCCGTAAAGGAGGACGACTGACGTGAGTAGGTGAGATCACGATAGAAGAGCTGGCAGTTGATGATTTGGAGGGATTTGGTTTGACGACGGGAGACATAGAGGATAATGATAATAAAGAGGGTGGCAAGCGATGTGAGGAAAGGTTATGAGTGGAAGGATAGTGGAGGTTGGTGGAGGTGATTTTGATTGATGGATGCAAGGTATTGAGAAACGAGACGGGAAGGACGGGACGTGGGGTGTTGGGGAGTGAATATACATTAGTTGTAACAATTTGCGGCTCCGTCACTGTCTCGGTAGATTTATCATAAACTTGACAAAATCTATCTTGCTGCGATACAATTTGCGGCTCCTTCACTGTCTCAGTAGATTTATCAGAAATTTGAGAAATTCGATCATGCTACGATGCCATTTCCAATTGCTCTAAGCGTTTTATTAACAAGTTGATTTGTTTCGCCGCACAGAATCCGCAGTAGAACGGTGGCCCGCCACAAGTTTCCTGACCCAAAGCACAATTATGTGTTACTGATGTCCAGATTTGACACCGCTAGCGGAGCATTCCACTTGTATGTTCTCGAGCTTGCCGGTTTTATCGGTATCAACAAAGATTGCTCGCTTGGCTTTTGGTAGATTTTTCTTCTTAACTCCCATTAACTGTAGGTTGCAATAGTTTACAATTTTTAAAACTGCGCTCCTTGTCTACAAAAATGCTCTTTGTATATACAATACAAATCAACGCTTATCTCTCCTCATCCAATCTGTACCCTCCTTTCCAATCCGCCTTCCGCTCTAATCACTCGACAGAAATCGCATGCATAAAAGTGTACAACGACTTACTCATTTCTCGAGACAAGGCTCTATATAGTGTTTTCATCTCCCTCGACCTCTCCTCCGCATTCGACATTGTCGACCACTCCGTCCTCCTTTCTCGCCTTTGTTATGATTACGGCTTTTCTTCCTCCTCCGTAGCATGGTTCGCCTCATATCTATCCGACCGTTCCTTTCGCGTCTGTTCTAATTCATCATCCTCCCCTCCCATCCCTATTTTTTGCGGGGTCCCGCAAGGTTCAGTTCTAGGTCCCCTGCTTTTCTCTCTTCTGCTTGGCGACCTATCTCCGTTTATCAAACCTTACTACTTTAAGGTCATGCAATACGCCGATGACATTCTAATCTATGCTCATGCACCCGCACATCGCATTCACGATATCGGCATTTCTGCCTCCAACTGTCTTTCTTCTATCTACAAACGTCTATCCAATCTCCATCTCGTTCTAAACCCCGAAAAGTCCAAAATAATGTGGATTTTCCCCCGTAAACCAAACATATATCCTCCCACTGTATATTTTGCCTCATCGATCATCCCCATAGTCCACAATCTCACTTTCTTAGGCTTCCATTTCGATGATCACCTTTCCCTTAAACCCTTCGTCCGTGACAAGGTCCGCTCATCTAACTTAATTCTCCGTGAAATCCGCCATATCCGCCCCCTTATCGACTTCCGTTCTTGTATGTCTCTTTTTTCATCGCTTCTTTTTTTAAAAATCGATTACTGCCTTAGCCTTTTCGCCAATTCTCCAAAATCCATCATCCTACCCCTACAACGAATAATCAACACCGCCGTTCGAGTGCTCTTTCGTCTCCGTCGCTTCGACCACACATCCACATATTTTGCCCAACTCTTCTGGCCCACCATCCACATCCGCATCAAACTCCGCCTTCTTCTCGTTACCTTTCGTCTCATCGCTGTCGGCTCCCCATCGTTCATCAACCTTCCTTTCTTAGACGATACTCGCCCCACCTCGCTATCGCTTCGTTCCTGTCATACCCTCTTACTCCACGTTCCTAATTACTCCAACAACTACGGTCTCCGATCCTTCCTCGTCGCCGCCTACCTCGCCTGGAATCAACTCCCTCTCGACGTCCGCCGCGCCCCCTCCTTTATCACATTCAAACACCTTCTCCGTTCACACCTTCTCGACACCTGATTCACAGCCTTGTTTTGTTGTGGTCATGTAAGCGTGCGCTGGCACGCATTTGCCACGTTAAAATAAATCCTTTTTTTAAAACCGAGTAATTAAAGTTTATTTGAGGTACTACGGGACTGACGGCATAACAAGGCGATGTGATCCTTGCCATAGATCTCTTTAAATATGTGATTTTGTTACAAGCTATTTTATAGTATTAGAAATGACGACTACCATTTCTGTAGTCAACACAGAGAGCGTTATGCTTATCGCATCGCGGACTTACTAGTCTAGCCACATAGCCAAGCGTATAATACAATTTCGTTTGATTACTGGGCTGAAGTATTTGAATCCCACAAGCAAATTGTTCGTCACGAATTTCCAACAGAGGTTTACACCATAAAAATATGTCTTTGGCTACGAAATCGTAGACATGAAAGAACGAATTAGATTAAAGTAAGCTTTACGTATATTCAACACCTGAGATGATGTTGAGAATACACCTTTTAGTGACAGGGTAACGATCATCACCCAGTGGTTACTACAATCAAGTCGAGGTTCAATTTTAACATGCTGGACAAGATCGCTGTACACTGACGGACACAAATCCAATTTCGAGTGGTTTGAACTGCGGTACCTAATGAAATCACTACATGTTGAATGAGATTGAGCGAGAAAAAATAGCAAATATCTAATAGACTCTTCGTCACAACCTAATTTGCTAGGGCAAATTAGGTCCCAGTCCATATCAGACATGCTAAAATTATTAGTACCACTGTATATGTGTGACAGTGTTGCGTTCTAATACTCTACAAATTGTGCGGAAAGTATATTGGTGAAAACCTGGTATAGTAAGTAATTTGCAGATACAGATATTCACAGCAATCGTCCACCCCGAAGAAGATTAGTCGACGTTCATCGACAGTTGATGTTTAACATATACAATTAAACCATAGTCTTCCTTCACTTTTTGTAAGTAAAATTATTAATTGTATCATCAAAAGTCGCAAAGTTAATTATAATTAGCATTAGTTGTTACTTAATTATAAGTTACTAACCAGGACTTTTGGCTTTGTGGCTTATACTTTTCAAATGTGATGCTATCTTTTGCGCAGAGTATCGCCTTTTAAGCATTATATATTCAACGAACACAACTGCACCGTTATACCTTACGCGGATATAAGTTTTCTTTTTTTACGTGATCGTTTAAACTATATTTTGACGATGTAAGAATCCGTATCTGGTTCAATGTTAATTTTACTTTAAAAATATCTGAGTTTTGACAAAGCTTACAAGCAAAATTGATATCATTTTATGTGGATTGACAGTGTTTAGTAATTGGAAAAGTTTTTGAAAACGACAGATAATTGATATTACTGGTGCTTTTGTATATGAGTGAATTATAAAGCCTAAATTCACAAATTCCTCTATGTAAAACGACATATTTAATAATTTTACAATTTTACAATAAACAAATGATTTAAATTATTATTTTATTATTTTATTAAAAGATGCTACCTGACAGCAATCACATTGTGCATTTTTTAAATCTGAGACAATATAACGCTTATTTTTAAGAACCCATTTGCGGGTAACCCGCTGAAGCCTTGTAAATTTAATAAATCATGAAACAAATTATTTCATGATCATTGAAAATGAAACGCGGTAGGTTTAGGTATTACATACAAAATAAATAAAAACGTTTTTATGATTTTCCAAGTAGTCAAAATTGCTTCCGCTACGGTCTTCGTGTCTGATTTTAGCTGATATTTTGTCTACATTGAATTATTCCGATATTAAGTTTACTTTACTCATCACTTTACTTGATTGTAGATTTAAATATATCGTATGACGACAAGGCATTAATTTAATGAAGGATATATTTTGATATTTAGACTTTATACACGCTCTGCGGTGTTATGGCTCTTCGTGAGTCTATCGAAGATCAACCACCACACAAACGATCTCGGCCGCCTGCGTTATTAGATTCATTTGAACATGCATTTGCACCGACACCACCATCATCAAGCATTTCTAATTCTGTAAATAATATCTCGACGATTTCACCACAAGATAGCTATACCGGCAATTTAATCGAAAACAATAGTATTGCTGGAAGCAGTTCTGAAACAACAGTAAATGCTTTCGATAATAGCAATAGTAGTACATTTTCACCTGGCTCTAACAGTATGCAACTACATTCTCCGACACTGAATAGTCAATCATCTTGTAGCCAATATCAGGATAATCGATCGACACGGCCGCCTTCGCTCAATAATCAATCAGCAACGAACAGTGTTTCAGGTCTGATATCACCATTTGATCGCTGTCTAAACGCAACAACATCATCAGAAGATTTATCAAAGACACCTAGTAATGGATTGTTTCAACAATCATCTTCTGTTGCTACCACTACAGCCCAAATCGGTTCATCGATCAATGATCTTTACAAGAATATTCAGTCTCCGCTGCGGCAGCAGCAAAGTCCATCACAACAGATGGCGGTTTCACTAAACGGATCTGTCATAGGTGGTAACTATTCATTCATAAAAGCTGCTAATTCACCCTCAACAACAAATTCCTTAGTGCAAGTTAAAATGAACAGTAATAACATTCCCAGAGGACGGTCATTTACTCCCTCAATATCAAATGTTCAACAGCCACGCGTTCAAGCGTCTCAAAATCAACTGTTATACTCAATGCAAGCTCACAGCCCTCACTCCGCAATACAGAATGGTAGATTTATTCCTTTATCACCTCATCATCAGTCCATCGTCAATCAACAATCAATTAAAGCACAACAGCAGTCATTTACATACAGACCAACCCAACAACATCCAACTACGATTGTTTCACAACAGGGACACAACTATCAGCTAATACAAAACCAGCAAGCACAATCTGTTGGCAATCAGGTAATTAATCTGCTTAATATTCATTTCAAGTAATTATCTTGCCGTATTGAAAATACGGCAAGATATAATATTTATATTATATATAATATTTATTATATATTTATAATAAATATTTATTAAATTTATTTATTTCAATATTTCAATATTGAAATATTTATTTATTTTAATATTTCAATATTTCAATATTTCTTAATATTTATTTCAAGTATTATAACTGTTTTAATAAATTTCACTTATTATTAAGTGAAAGATGATATTTTAAATTTTTGATAAAATCAACAATTATATTATTTAATATTTAATAATATAATATTATTAGTATTAATAATATTTAATTAATACTAATTTTCGAGATTTATTTGATTTTTGATTTTAAAGTCAGGTTTACCAGTAGTTTTACTTTGCACTATAATTTTTATTCGTAAAATAAGCTTTTATAAGAATAAAAAATTTGTTCACTTAAGATTTTATTTCCTTATTAAATAATCTATAAGCTATATGCTTAAATAATATATTATGTTCCCATCGCTTATGCATAAATATATACTTGCAACGTATGTGATGATATTATCTTATGATAACTACATGATACGATTGTATATAATTTCGCCAATTAATATTTAATTTTGCGAATTAATATTAACTGTATATTATTAATATTAATAATAAAATATAATATTATTTAATTTTAATCTCGTAATATTGTATGCTAACATATTAATTTCATTAAAATTTACCAATATTTTCTTTCACCCAATAAAACCTTGACAAACTAAATTTTGAAAACCTAAACATTGAATCTACGAACTGCAGGCTCCATGTCACTTCTTGACGACTACTTCACAATCGAAGTGTTGCTCTATCCAACAGTACTCATCAGTAGAACAAAGCGCCCACTCGTCGTTTGAGTTGCCTGTATGACAGTAAAAGAAAGCATTAATACTTGCTGGTGATTGTTTCGTAGATCTTTCATTTATTTTGTCAATTTTACTAGATCACACAAGGTGATTTCGCAGTAGAAAATAACTACGATGTAATTCCTTTATTACTTTCAACTTCATACAATCCGACTCACAACATAACAGATTTTAGGCTGACATATTGGTATTGTTTCGTCCGCTACTGCCTTACAATGTTAAACCTGGGTGTACCAGGTAAATAAATATGCTATTATAAATATGTCATTATAATATATTTATAAATATATATATCTAAATATAATTTATAACATATTTATAATGTGCCATTATAAATATGCTATTTTATAAAAATACACTGTTTTGTAATTCTCAGAGTATAATAAAGTTCGAAACCCTTTTATTATCTTAAGCTTTCATAATAAACCCTTTTATAATCTATAAATCTTTAATTATATTGTCATAGCAATATTTTCTATCTGCATGTACCTTTAAGGTATTAATTGAATTGGCAATTTTTCTAGATACTGAGATATGCTATATCTGCCTTTATAATTTTGACGATTGCTTCAAATTTTTTGCTTCAAAAAATTTGAAGCAATCGTCAACTTTCCTACTCGATAACGTCTTTACATATAAACTATTCTGTGATGAGAGCTTTTTCCTTTTAAGATTAAACATCAATAAGTTTAAGATTCTAACTATTTACATTTCAATAAGCATATGATAGATATGGCTTGTACCTTTTTGTAAATAAATTTCGGTATTTTTATTGCTTAAAATAAATTACAATATAAATTCAATTTATTTTATTTATAAATTATATATATTAATTTTATTTTATTTACATTTACAATTTATTATATATTGGTTGAAAGATTATATATATACATATATATATCAACAAAAAGTTTCAATATTCGAACGTTTCGGTTCTTAAACCTTCATCAGCATTGTATAGAACTTAATATAACCAAGACAAATTTCAATTCAATATATTGGTTGCTATTTCAATATATTGATTATTGAGTTCAAGCTGCGTGCCTGCATCCATAATGATACGATTATATACTTTAATGAAGTATAAAAAACAGACAAAGACACAATATTTATTTTAACGTTTCGTCCTTTATAGGGACTTCGTCAGTATATTGTATGAAATATAATTGAGATAATTTTTAACGTGTTTAATATTTCACGTTAAAAAATGTCAAAAATTGTTAAAAATTATAAAATATATTGTATATTCTTACAATATACTGACGTAGTCCCTATAAAGAACGAAACGTTTAAATAAATATTGTGTTTAATATTTAAATATTAAATATTTATACAATATTTAAATAGTGTATAAATATAGCCTGTTTTCTACACTTCATTAAAGTATACAATCGTATCTTTATGAATCCAGGCACGCAGCTTGAACTCAATCAAACTATATATATAATAAATTGTAAATATAAATAAAATAAATATATTTAATTTATAAATAAAATTAATTGAATTTATATTGTAATAAATTATTTATATTGTATTTAAAGCAATAAAAATATCGAAATATTTCAATATTGACATATTTACAAAAAGGTAAATAAATCTACACTTCATTTATATATATATATATATAATTTTAAATTGAAATTCTATAAACTGCGTCACAAACTGACCCCATACCGTAGTTAGACACAATGACTAACATAAATATATTTTTATAACGTCATAAATCATTTTTTAGAATTCGATGCAATTTCTCGTACAAAGTAATAGTCCTGTGATCAGTCCACAATTTTCGAGTTGTGTACTACCTGCGGATGCTCCCAGACTACGACTTTTGACAGCTCAGATGGTTTTATTATTACACGCTCATAAGTGCAGTCAACGTGATAAAGTAAGCGCTCAAATGAAGCAAGCCAACCCTTCGAATTCTATCGAAATTACTTCTTGTCAAGTGCAACAATGCGCTGCCATGAAAAGTATATTAAATCACGCACTGTCTTGTAATCGTGGTGATGTTTGTGAAGGTAAGCTATAAGTAATTTCAATATGTTGACTGCTTTATTAAACCATTTAAGTGCAACATTGTGTTTCATCCCGTAAATTAATCAAGCATTGGAAGAACTGCAATTTAATGGATTGTCCGATATGTTCACCAATCAAAGCTGCCGCCAATCAGCATTGTACGTTGAATCCAGCACCTCTAACAACAAGTAAGCCACACATGAGTGGAACTTGGTTTAATTAAATAGGTCTAAAAGCCCTCTCCTAAACTATCACTAGTTTGATTTAAAAAAACTATAAAAACAATTGGCACATAAAAATACTCACATTGTGATTTGAACATTTTTCCAAAATTTTAAAATTTCGAAACAAAATTACATATTTTACGCATGTTACGTATTAAAAATCAATTAGCTGCCTGATGATACCTAATAGTGTTAGAAGTAAGACGAATCTGTATTTTTAATAAAAAATTTTAAATAATATTTTATTAAAATATAAAATATTAAAATTTATATTTTAAAATGCATATTATATTGAAATAATATACTCTTTTATAAAATCATATGTTTTATATAATATTCAATATTCACTTCAACTTTAATGATAAATGCTTGATATATGATAGTAGTTTATACCATACCATTTTCATATGCTGTATTCTCTAAGCAGGTTTAAAAGGCCAAATATACAGCTATTTTATACTTATCAATGAAGATAAACTATTGCCTAGATTTTATAAATTAATATCTTTAATTAGATCACAGAATTTATTAATAAAATTATTGAAATTTCGAAAATTCATATATATTTTTAGAATAAAATAATTTTGACTAAATTATTCGTCAAGCTAATTTAATCATTCGAAAAATTTTAAATTTTAGAGTTTATTTCTTAAACAACAGTTATATTAAAAGTTGTTATTTGATAAATTTACTATTTAAAAAATATTAACAAAACGTTTATCGCTTCGGTTATTTCCTCATTATTTTAGCACGATCATGTAAAGAATGGCAAAAGTGCATCGCTCCAGAAGTGAGATCCAATCTGGTGGCTAAAATGTGAGTGTTATTTCTATAAAGACTACAATCTTAACATAATTGATTTTTGTACCTTGTGATATATAATTAAGATCGCGTAATTTTAAACTTAAGTAATCAATTTTAAATTTAATGATTTCAATCCTACTTCATCACTTGTTCTTTCCAATTAATAAAACATTTATGACTTGAAGATAATAATAAAAATTAAATTTCTGCATTTATCAGTTATTTTAGTTAAATATCAGAGTTTATACCAAAGTTTATCACAAATCTAATTTTTCTATAAAAACATTAATTTTACAAATTGATTTATTACAAAAAATAGTTATATTTATTAGCCGGATTAGGGAAAGGTAATTCATGATGCGGAGGACTTCACGCATCTTGGGGTATTGTTCTCGAGGGACGACAGGAACATCATGGATATTGAGAAGCGGATCTGTTTAGCAAATGCAACAATGCGTTATTTACACAGGTCTGTCGTGGGGAAGCGGGAGTTGAGTCTTCAGGCGAAGCTTTCGGTTTAAAGCGCAATCTTCGTTCCTATCCTAACCTATGGTCATTAGCTTTGGGTTTGATCGAAAGGATAAGATCTCGGATACAGGCGACCGAAATGAGATTCCTTCGCGGTGTGCCCTGTCTTATTCTTAGATAGAAGGTTAGGAATTTGGTCATCCGGGATTGACTCGAAGTAAACTTGCTGCTTCTCAACATCGAAGAAAGCCAGCTGAGGTGGACACGTTTTGAGAAAGTATAGGTATTGCCTTCCTCTGAGGATTTTTCAGCCAATCTAGAAATATACGTCGAGGTAGATCTCGGTACCGGTGGACAGATCAAATCTCGAAATTAGTCGACGAACGTCGTGGGCTATCTGAAAAAAGGTATGGTCTGTCGCTCAAGATCGTGATGTCTAGAGTAGTTTGGTTCGTACACTGCCTTCACGACCCACACTCGAACCAGTTGTTAGCAAGAAAAATGTTACTTTTATTTTCTTGTCAAGAAATTGTTGTTGTTGACAAACGTTTAAAAAGTTTATTTTATATGGGCGAATTCAATTTTAGTAAATTTGAATGTACAAACAATCAAATTTAATTTTATTAAATTTGAATACACAGACATTGAGATTTGCATATTTTTCATGTTTCGATCTTATATTGTCCCTGTTTTCCGTTTGCTTTTCAACATTTTTTTGCCTATGACATAAAATCTAAAAACCTTTTCCTATTAAACAGATAATTGAATCAATATTGAGTTAGTATTTTTACTATCTTAATATTAATCTGGCATCGGTTTAAAACCCGCTCTCCGTCATAATCTAACACTTATACAATAATATCAGTATTATAGTTATATAATATGATACAAATGTACAATTTGTTTCATGTAATTACAACGGATTTGCTGATCACTCAATGTTCTAGACACTTCTAACGAAAACCGAGTTTGTTGTTGATTCCTACAATTTTTTGTTATTAAAAAAAACGCTTGAAAATTTTTATTTTTATTTTATTTTAATTTTTATTTATAATTTATTATTTTAATTTTTGATGTTTAAGTGTCGTGAGCATTTTTCCAAACCAGGATAAGCATCATCAAAAAGACAAACGAATGCCTGGTCTTGTTAATTATGCTCGGAAAATAGAAGCTGAAGTTTTTGATGCTGCTCAAAATCAAGTATTGAAATCGCACGTTCTTCACAAAAATTAATATTACGTTTTTAGGATAACTATTTTTATATGCTGGCTGAAAAAGTTTATAAAATTCGGAAAGAAATCGAAGAACGGCGTTCCGAAATAAACAAATCTAAACAACTATCTAGTCAATTTCCTAATGTTAAACTAGAAAAGCAGGAATTACAACCGTCTTCGTCTGCTCCTTCTATAAATGTGTTTGAAAACCATATTAACTTTCGTATGCCATACAACCCCGATGCAATGGCTGGTGATAAAGGACCGCCTAATAAAGTTGCTCCTAGTGCAGTTGATCAACAACATCATTACGATCAGCAACTAGAATCACCATATCAACGAAATACTTCACGGTATAAGAGCGTGTTTTCGATAAATCCGAGTGAAAGTGACATCGGATCAAAAGAAAATCAAATGGACAAGGTTCTTATGACCTGATTTTGTGTCTAGTTATTTTGTTTTTACATTAGGATTCGAATTTGACTACCGAAAACGCACTAACTGCTGTTGAGTCAAATACTGAAACTGAAGATGATATGTCCATGATAAAAGAAGAAAACATTTCGGAGTTACAAACATTCGTAAAACAAGAGCCACCAGATGAATTTACAACTAAAGAGGAATGCACGGACAATAAGGAAGTTGATGCCCAGCGACTCGAGGAGAGAGAAAAAATTAACTCCCAAGTGTTACATGAAATCTTCATTAGCGATGATTCAATACCATTTAGACAACCTGTGGATCCAATTCTTCTTAATATACCTGTAAGTACTTTTAATATTAACATTTTTATTCGTATTAAAATTAACAATTTTTAATTACTTTCTAATAATATTTTTTAGTAATTTTTTATTATAATAATATTTCTTAAAATTAATAATATTTCATAATAGTAAGTTTTATCACAAAATTAATTAATTATAATTTTTTGATTATGCCATTTCGAATTCAATTGTTTGCCAAAATAATTGAAAATTCTAAAATTTAATCAAATAATTTAATTAAATCAATTAATTTGTACCCATCAGACCCATTAGTTCCTTATATATGGCCTCCATAAGATCCACAAACCTGATGTACCTTTACGTCCAATTGTTACAATTTCACACGCTATTAATTACGCCATAGGTATATTTCTAGCAAATTTACTTAAACCAGGTGCACTGAACATTCCCTCCAAAGTTAAAAACAGTGCTGAATTCGTCCTTTAATTATAAAATGTGAACATAACTGCTTATCAGTTTTGCATATTCACGTTAGATGTAAAATCCTTTTTTACCAACGTACCTGCAGACGAAGCGATTGATTTTGCTATTACTAAACTGAATGAACCTTGGGACATGCTCAGACACAGAAAATTGGTTATATCACTCTTCACTCTAGCAACTAAGACCGATTTCGTTTTTGAGGAACTACTCTATAAACAACGTTTTGCCATTGCAATGGGTTTGCCACTAGGTCCAGCATTAGCTGATCTGTTTATGTAGCACTTTGAGGAAAGTGCGTTTGCGCAATACAACGTGCTACTGATAATGTGGCGCGGCTACATTGATGATGTGTTTGTTATTTGGCCTGGTAGTCGCAAAGACGCTGATGACTTGGTTCATTTTTTGAATTAACCCCACCGTCGAATACAATTCACTCTGTGTTGGCCCTCATCAGATTTTATACTCTTTCTCGATTGTCAAATTTCAATATCTGATATATCAGTCACTATGGTTTACAGAAAAGAGATGGAAACTCGCTCATACATTCCTTGAGATAGTAATCATGCTGTGCGTGTGAAACTTGCGGTATTCTTTGGCTTTTGTCTCCGCGCTTTTAGATTGTGCAATTATGATGAATTTTTAAATGCTGAACTTGACACTTAGGTGCGAGACTTTCAAGCACTAGGTTATCTCAATCATTTCTTGAGATCATTAATAATGAAGGCGCGAAAATCTTTTAACACCTTAAAATCAATTAAGATAGATCCACAGCCATTGCAGCACTATTTTACTATCGACTGTATTGAGCCTTTCAGCTTTAGAATATTTTGAGAGGTTCTAAAGCACATCGTTGTCTCTAAGCTTCCGATTAATCTTTATTGTGCGTCGAGAAATCAGACTACGATTGGTACTTTTTTACGAAAATCTGTGCGTGTTCCTTTGGATATATGCTGATGTATATATAATTAATTGCAAACAATATTTATGCTTCTATATCGGGCAAACAGGACGAAAATTAGGAACACGCATTGCTGAACATAAGGCTGCTTTGACAACAATACGAAGCTCCTCTGTCACTGATCACTTCCACTGCACGCAACACGCCATTGACTTTGACGGAGTAGAAACCCTTGTGATAGAAAATAATTGGAGCAAACGACTGATTATGGGGGTAGTTTTAATTAAAACATTAAATCTGCAAATGAACGTCCAAAACGACTTTAGACTTTTTACCTTTTGACATTTGTAATGTTTCAGATTTTTTTGAAAATGGCTGCTGCTCGTAGCCGAAATATTGAAGATAAATTTAATATCTTCTTGTTGGATTTGGCTTTTAGTTATAAAATTATATTATTTTCTTAAAATTTTAAAATATAATAATTCTAAGATTAAATTTCTTAAACTATTTGCATCATGAAAATCAAGATTATTTTCTGTTTTCAGGACTATTTTGAAATCATCAAACGACCAATGGATTTATCAACGATAAAGCGAAAGTTAGACGATCTTGAATATGAGACTCCATGGGATCTTATTGACGACATGTGGCTGATGTTTACAAACGCTTGGACTTACAATAAAAAGACTTCAAAAATATATAAGATGTGCTCAAGAGTAAGTAAAATTTTTAAAAAATATTTTTCACTTATCTAAGTGCAGTTATCAGAAAATTTTGTTCAACTAATGAATGCGTCGATGACGTCAATTGGATATTGTTGTGGTGAAAAGCGCGTCTATCTACCTCAAGTTCTTTTCTGTTATGGCAATCAACTGTGTTCGCAAATTGCTCGCGATGCCCAATACTTTTGCTATACAAACAAGTAAGAACGTTATTGACTCGTTAAATATTTGAAATAAAATTTACACTGTCATGAACTCGTTGAATATGTGTAATAAAATTTACTATTTAAAGGAATCCAGTTACGAATTTGACCAATGACAAATATACCTTTTGCTTCAAATGTTTTGAAAATTTTAAAGAAGATATTGCCTTAGTTGGAGATGATCCGAATGGAAAGCTTTAGTAATATTTTTTATTATCTGAAAAACATGAATTTTTATCTATTAATTTCTAGTGATATTCCAAAGTCGGATTTTCAGATTCTAAGAAACGATAATCAAGAAATGGAACCGTTTGTGAATTGTAAGCTTTGCAATCGCAAATGGCACCAGGTGTGTGCTCTCTATCATGAAAACATATGTAATGACGGGTAAGCTTTTCGGTTTTTGTTGTAAAGTTTATTTTTTTTGTCTTGACTTTAGATTCGTTTGTCCAAAATGTAAAGTAGAGAAGAACGCAGTTTGCCGAACAAACAGATACACATCGTCTCGTAAGTTAATGTTAACATCTACATTGCCTTTGGCGTTATAGATCCCATTAGATTTGGTAAATTTATTGTCTAATGTTTAAACAAATTGGATTTTTAGATTTGACTAACGAATTATATCACCCGTCTATGTGCTAGCAAATGAATTAAAATATACAAATATTTTAATCTCAAGATTTACCATAATTCACATAACTTTAGATTTTGTATAATTTAGTATTTAATTAACTAATTAAGGTTATCTGAATGAATTGCTATGTTATCAGGTTTCGGTTAATGTTCCTCAACCCAACATAGTAGCTTGTCCAAATGCCTGTTTATGATGTATTTTCTCTAATGTGATTATGTAAATTAGTTTATTAAAATTAATTTATCCCAAATCTATAAAATACAAAAGAATCTAAAAAGTACTTTGAAAATTATCATAGACATTTGGATTTCTTTGATCAAATTTGAATGTTATTTAGGAACTAAATATCATCTAATGATTATAATATAATTTTGTTTGTTTGATATGCTAATGTTCGTTTAAGAAGCTTTTGTTAATTTTTCAAATCCAACGTAGTACTTTTTTATTTTTAATTATTTACCAATTATTCATAAATCTTAGATTGAGGAATCGCGATGGAAATCAAATTAATTAAATAATCGTCAAGAAAGTATGTCCTAAATTGACGATAAAACTCACTTTCGAAATAAAGAATAGAACAGTGAATAATATCCGTTTATGATAAGTTTAACAAACTTATCAAATCGTTTTAAAAACTTTGTTTTTAATAAATCATATAAACTGATAAATAGATTGATAAATCATTTAATATATAGAATACACATAATATTTATAATATTCATAATATTTATTATTATTTAATACACATAAATAATATTTATTAGTATTAATAGAATTACAAAGTGATACTTTATATTTATTAATATATTTAGCATATTAATATTTATTAGTATTAATACATATTAATATAATATTATATTTAATACTATAATATCATAATTTGATAATATAAAATCTTTATTTATATTCTGTTAGGTCTTGGAAATAACAAACTTGGTCAGTGGATAGAAAACAGAATAAACGGGTTTCTTACCAAATCAGGATATTCGTCATTGGTGGGTAAAGTTCATATCCGTGTGCTTGCCAGCTTCGATAAGATTTGCGAAATCAAGCCTCGAATGCGCCAGTATTTTATCGGTCAAATGCCAGATCGATTGCCATTTAGATCGAAAGCTATTTTTGCTTTTCAAGAATTGGATGATAAGGAAGTCGCGTTTTTCGGTCTTCATGTTCAAGAATACGATGCAAAAGCACCTATTCCTAACAGCAGGTTCGTCTTTGTTGTTGCAAGTAACTTTATTCAGACATATTCTAAGGCATTAAGTTCAAACGTAAATGATTTGTTTTAATAGTTATTGGTTATCTGTACCAATTTAATATTCTGCCGAGTAAATCACAAGTAAATGTAGAATTTTGTAAATAGTTTTTTCTTAATTTCGTACATTTTAGCCAAACTCAAAATGCGCGGAAGCTATTTAGCAAAGGCATCTTAAGTAATAGTGTTTAAAAATTTATTGTATTTGAAAATGATTTCAAAATAATTGAAAATGCTAGTAATCGTGTTTAATAAATTCCGAATATTTTATATTCAAAATTTATAATATATTTTTTTAATATAACCCCGTTATAGTTCAATATTATAGTTTTGAATACTATAACTCGATGTTTCCATATTTTAAAATACATCAAATATTTACTTGTAAAATACCTGTAAATTTTTAAATATTTAAATATTTAATTATTTAATTAATTTGTATTTGTTATATATAACTCAATTACATGCTAATCTATAGCTTATAATTTGTGATGAATATGTAATCTGATGCCATCAAAGATGGCATCAGATTTAAATTAAATTTGTTTTTAATTCCATATTATTTTTATCAGTTTAATTTTTATTATTTAAAATAAAATAAAGTTGGATCTTTTAACCTTAAAAATATTCTTTACCCTAATTTTTTATCAGATGAATGCATAATTTGTACAACAGCATTGCTGATTTTTATCGGCAATGTTGTAGAAGTTCATAGCCACACCAGCATATCTACATTATCATTTATACATAATGTAGATTATCTATAAATAAAATATATAATATTTATATTATAATATCAATATAAATATAAAGATTAATTTAAATATAAATATATAATATATATCATATATAAACGATATCTACATTATCATTTATCACCATGTTCAAATAGATTGACCATCTACTAAACTTAAATTATACGTAATATGTATTTATTTTAACATGTGTTTTAAAAGAGCATATTTTCAATTTATTTTACCTCGTTTTACGGAATTTATTTTACGGAATTAATTCATTTTCTGTTTAGGAGAGTATACATTTCCTATTTGGATTCAGTGTATTTCTTTCAACCTAAACATTTGCGTACTGATATTTATCATGAAATTTTGATAGGATACTTAGACTGGGTCAAACGTCTGGGGTATGCACCTTAAAACTATTTTTATATTTCTTTTGAACTCATTAAAAAATTTCCTGATTATCCCTTTTAGTTATCATTGGGGTCATATATGGGCGTGCCCCCCGAGTGAAGGCGATGACTACATTTTCTACTGTCACCCGCCTGATCAAAAGACACCTAAACAAAAGCGACTTATTGATTGGTATCGAAAAATGTTAGATAAAGCGATTCTTGATCGTGTCGTTATTGAATATCATGTAAGTCTATAGCAAATTGTTCATTTAATAGAAAATTTGAATTTTAATTCGCAATATGTATCACATATTAATATTTCATATGTGAAAAATATTGAAATTATGATTGTTCTACTGTTTATATATGAATTAAAAGGATTGTTCCTTTTAATTTTGTTCCTTTGTTTTTAATTAATTAAATTAATTTTAAATAATAAAGTAATTTAAATAAAAATTAATAAAAATAAACAATTAATTATTTTTTTTAATAATTAGTAATTAATTAATTTTTAATTAATTTTGTTATTAATTATTTTATTAATCTAAGAGTTTTAATTGAGCGTGAAAATTCTATTATTTTATGATTTTATTCCTAATATTAGGAATGCATATGGTGGCATTTATAAAGATTATTTTCCAATAGCTGAAAGCATCTCACATTTAGCTGGTAAATTAGAATAATCTTCACTCCAGCTGCTAAATTCAAATTTTTAACACGACAGCAATTTTTAATAATTTGTAATCATGTGTCAAGAAGGTGGGTACGGATGAAGTATTTAAATGCAATATTGGAGGTGCGCGGCGGACGTCGAGTGGGAGCTGATTCCATGCGAGTGGGGCGGCGATATGTGGATGTGTGGTCAAAGCGACGGAGACGTAGGAGCACTCGAACGGCGGAGTTGATGATGCGTTGTAGGGGTAAGATGATGGATTTTGGAGATTTGACGAAATGGCTGAGTCAGAGTCGAAAAAAATGCAAGATCGTGAGGAGGAAAAATACTGTTGTGGGAGAAGATAGAGACGATTTGAGTAAGGCAGAGCGGAGAAGGGGGATGTCAAGATTTCTCCAAAAGCGACGTAGGATGGTCGGTGTACATCGGGGACAGCTATGATGTCGAGTGCTCAGCCAAGGATATGTGTAAGGGCAGTTGAGAATTGTAGTAGGATAGAATGTTGATAAACCGGATGGAATCAGTGGAAGATGGTCGTTCGAGGCTGATGTTAAAGTCGACAAGAATGAGTAAAGGGATGAAAGACAAAGAACAGTGTGAAAGGAGGTCAGCAAGTTCAGTAAAAAATAGAAGGTAGGGGCTGATGAACCAGGACGGTTTATAATGGCGAGATCCATTGTGGCGAGATCCAATATATAGTTCCGAGATCTAGTATTTAGATATAGTATATAGATATAGTATAGATATATAGTATATAATTCCGAAATCCAGTATAATGATCCAGTATAGACTGCAGATATCCAGTATGTAGGCGAGATTTTGTATATAATGACCAGATTCATCTACGATAATTTTACATTACAAATTGCAATTAAAAGTTATGCAGTCCCCAAGCCCTATTCTAAAGTATATCCAAAATATCTTAATCAAACAGTGAAATATTTAATGAACTGTTGATTTTATTAATATAAATCTTGAAATATATATTAAAGTTTTTAAAATATTTAAAATCATTTTAGGATTAATAGCATTATACCAGTGTAGTGAACTCGTATACTTAATTCTATAACTAATACTCTATAAATTAATGTTATATTGTACACTCACTCATCTGATAACTGTTCCTAGATCTATTGAATAAAATCATCTGTTGTATTCTATCCGATAAAGTGCACTTTTCTGAGCCCTTATTTCTTAACATTTTATAAAATAAATTGTACTCAATCAATGGACTCGATGCTTTGCCAAACCAAGTTCGAAAGTAAATATGAAACAATAGTTGAGTGGAAGCATTAGATACGATTGTACACTCACTCGTCTGATAATATTTTTTAATGTAATTTTCATTTTAAACAATATAAAATATTAAATGAAATATGTTATATAATTTTAAATATGCATATATAACTGTTTCTTAAGAAAGTGTATCAATGAAAATGGCCAAATTAAGATGCCTTCTGGTAAAAGAAAGCCAACTTTTAAGAAATTTCGTCTTAATATGTTAAATTGAGTTAGATGTTTTATAAAATAAATATAAATACAAAAATTATAAACGTATTAATATGCAGAATTTATTGATATCTCTGTTTAATTTAAACTTCTGTCTTTTGGGAACGATTCCTAATTAGTTAGCATTATGTTGTTAGGAAAGCGTTATAGTAGTTATTTAATACAAAGATTAGTTTCGTTTGTTTGTTCGTCAGTAAGTTCTGGGACGAGTTCTTCTAAAATAAACGAAATACGAGTTTGAGACTACTCGTCATGGGACGAGTTGCCCTCGAGTATTTAGTAAATTTAAATAAATTTAATACAAAGATTAAATAAATTGTGTTTTAAATATTAATTGAAAAATTCGCTTATATTTTAATTAATGTTTTACATATCTCTATGATTCGTCTCGTAACATAAAGATCAAAAACCTGACACTAGAAACGTTCAAGATATACTTTACTGTCACGTCTTTTAACATATTGTTTAACATAATAAGTATAATAATTACATAATAGTTAATCATTACAAGAAGACGATTGCTTGTCTTCATGTCCTTTGCAATGATTTCACATTTGCTTGGATTTAAACACAAACCAAGACCGGAAACGAGTAGCAGGATGATTTTAACATCCTCATTTACGAGGAGGATGAAATTTAAAATAAAAGTCAATTTTAATTTATACATGATAAGTATAATAATTACATAATAGTTAATAATTACTCAAAATATAAAGTTTATAAAAATGTAATTATCGATTTGAAAATTTATTTAAATACTATAATTAAATTTTAATTTGAACTAAATATTATTTATCAATTATTTAATTTTTTATTATTAAATAGCAACTGTGTTACTATAAAACTCAGATAATTCTAGACAATTCATATTCATTTAGATAATAAATTCAAGAATTTATTACATAATTAAATTATTATTTAATAATTATTATATTTAATTAATTTCGATTTTAATTTGACTAATTTAAACTGCCAATTTTCACGCAAGTTTGATGGTTTTTTTACTTTTTATAACGAAGAATTATAAATCAACACAATATTATTAAAATATTTAATATTTTTAAAAATTAAAAATATTTAATATTAATATAATAATATTATATAATTATATAATATTTAATATTATATAATATTAAACATTTTTAAAAATTTATTTAAACTATTAAGCAAAAACATTTTATGGATAATAAACAATATGCTTGGTACTAGGATAAAGTACACTAAATAATCAAACTTCATCAGAGGAAATTTGAACCTTCCGCTTTGTTGGTTGAGGATTCGACGCGAAACCTGATAACATAGCAGCTCCTTCTGATTACTTTTTATCCTTATCATGATGACCTCTAATTTTTAATCTATTGTGTAAGCAATAGAACAATAGAAAACTATAGTTTTTTAAAATTTAAGAATTCGAGAGAAGGCAATGTACCACAGCCTTGTAATGCATCTCGACCATGCTGTCTTTTCTTAATTTTTTAACTCCTTTTACTGATACATTATCTGTTATTTATTATTCAAGTCATAAAAATTGACTTTTATTTAAAATTTGAATTTTAAATTTTAACTTGACATTATTAAGGTAGTAAATATTCAATATTTAAAATATATAACTAAGAATTACTAAATTACTTTGTTACTATAAAAATACAAATCAACAAAATATTATTAAAAATTAATTTAAACTCTTAAGCGAAAAATATTTATGAATGGATAATAAACAATATGCTTTGTATTAGAATAACATACACTAAATACAAAAAATTTTCCATAGGAATTTACGTAAATTAATTCCCATAAATTAATGTAAATTAATTAAATTAGCATTAATTTATATTAATATTAGTTCTGTTTGTGACAACTCGTCATTTTATTAGTTCTCCATTTGCCGTTTTTAGATAATGGAATTTGTTATGATAGAAACTGGTTAGAGTATAATATATTTTTTAATTATATTAATATTATATAATATATTAATTAATATATTTTTTATATGATATATTAATTATATTTATATTAATATCTAATATTAATAGGAATATCTATATTAATATTTTTATATAATAGGAATATTAATATCCCTTTATAATCTATAAATATTAATATATTATAATATTAATAATATATTATAATATATTATATAATTATATGTAATATTTCATAATATTAATGTTTTTTTATTATATAGGAATAATAATATATAATATTATATAATATAATATTCCTATAGGAATTTTAATAATATAATATATATAATAATTAAGTAAAATAATTAATATGAGTAAAAATTTATTCAAATGTAAAATGAATAAAAATAAATTTGTCTTTAAATGTGATTGAATGGAATTCTCTATAATTGGCGTCTGTTACATTTAAATACTACATGGGAATTTAGTAAATTTACAAGAATATAGAAATTGGTTTTTTTTAATTTTTAATGTCGATTGCTCTTGCCATCGGCCCTAGGAATTAGAAACAGTTTTTTTTAAATCTAATTTTCATCTTTATAAGTTCAAATATTACAAAGGAATAAGTTTAAGCAAATTTATTTAATGGAATTTACCTCAATACGTAGCGAGCAAATATTTTCGTCTTTATGGATTATCGTGTATCAATTTAAAATGTACAATAATAAAGAAAACGTATGTTGGGCACTTTCTATTCTTTGCTAAGACAAAGTTTTCAGTAACACACGACGTTATACATTATATCAATCTTATTCTTTAAATGAGATTAAATATTATTAAAATATTTTATTATATTATTTGTTAAAAAATATATTATATTAATAATATCTACTTTATTATTAATAATAGTAATTTTATTATAATTTTCATAAAAAATATAACAGGTTACTTAATAATACAGTTTTATAATGTATTTTAAAAGCCTATAAAATATTGATACACTGTTGATGTTGAAAAGGATTATTTTTTATATGACCTAAATTTACGCAGTTACATTCTCATCACGAACTAAGGTAAATTTTACCATTTTAATTATAGTTTCCGAAAAAATGTCGTTGCTGATAACGTTGTATACTTTAAGGATATCATGAAAGATGTTGTTGATAACGACGTTAAATCGCTTGCTCAGATACCTTACTTTGATGGGGATTTTTGGCCAAATGTTTTTGAAGATAGTATAAAAGAAATGGAAGAGGAAGAACGCAAAGCAAAAGAGGAAAGTGAGGTGGTAAAAGATGTTACTTGTACCTCCAATACACTCATCGCTGAAAGTGACGATGATGAATCAATGTCTGTAAGTATAACTTTTATTACTTGATTAATGATGCCACTTCCTACGATTCGTTCGACTTCGTCGTATTAGTCCTAAATCACTTACTCAGTTAACTCTATTTCTTATCTGTAACCACAAGTGGAATATTTGCCTTTTTGGTAAAATCAGTCCAATTGTAAAATGTATAAATTTAATAAATTTTTATATTTCACAATCTTTCTTATATTCGAAAAACAATATGCTCTAAGAGAATGTTTCTCAAATAAAATTTCATTTGTGTTAAATATAAAGTATAAAATATAAAAATATTATACCTCAAGATTTCGGTTATAAAGATTATACCAAGAGCTATCGAAATAGACCTTTTTGTTTAATAAAATAAATTTAGAATTTATAAACTAGAAGAACTTTAAGAACAAATTAAATTATTAAATTGTAGATATTCCTTATATGATCATTGTGATCAATGTTCCCGGTTGTAAACAATAAAAAATAGAAATGATAATCTTTAATATATTATTCAGGTTCAAAACAATAAATCTGATATAATTTGAAAATATAATAATTTACTTTTACTTCATACTTTTTCTCTTTTTTTCGGTTTCGCCATTAATTCATTTTTAATGAATTAATAGCGTTTTCTTCTACTCGTAATAATAACATCTAATTTTCTAATTAAACTGAAAGTTCTTGATATATTTGTGCATTAGTAATTTATTTATAGATAACCAATTCGCATATTTCCCTACTGGCACGCATTCACGAATATCTTATATGTCGACTTGGTTTTATTTACATGCATTTGAACGTATTTAAAATTAGCTTTTGCTAAATAAGTTATCAAAAATTGGAATTTCTTTATGAAGCTTAAATTTATACGTCCTTGGAGAATTTAACTAGATTGTCATATTTCCAAATATTTGCAATTATATTTATGTATTATATAATAATATTATGTTATAAAATATACAATAGCACAATTAATATTATCAATTTTATCAAAACTACAATAAATTTTTATATTATATTTTTGACGTTAATAAAGACGTGTCTTATCTTTCAACACAATTTGAGATATAATCTCATAAAAATTATGAATTATGCCAAATTTGTCATTGTGTTGGACTCAAACCACTTATCTTTAAAATTTCAATGTCTTACCACATCGAGAGATCACCAGACACGACTTGATATTGTTAGCTGCACGCTGAACTTTTTGATTTTAAGTTTTGTGACGTCACAGTATTTTCTACACTATCTCATTAGTACTCAAGTCTTATTCTTCAATTTGCCTTCGAATATAGTGAATCCCGCAAAGTAGCAAAGTACAGAGAACGATCCGAGCTAGTTGAACATGTCAGTTTTATGCCGCTTGTGTCTCTAATGTTATATGGGATGAGCAAAATGGAAATATCACTACTGTGCTTTATCGTCAGGTATAACACGGCATCGCACTCACATGATTATGCGATCACACTTGTTCGTTTAAAGCGTCGCCTAAGTTTTGCAATTAGGCGATGGGCATTAGCTTGTTTTCGAGCACCTACATCAACTCACTTTAATCTTGTTATAATTAAACTTTCAGTTTGAATATTTGACAATAATTTAAACAGGCCCATTTGTTATAATGTTTTAATAAATAAATACAAATAACATGCAAAATAACACAGTAAATCACATATAAAATATAAAAGTTATTTTTCGATTGTAGTACTTAAATTATGTGTTTTCAATTTGTTTATCTTTTAAAAATTAAGTTAATTACATCGAGCAAACGTTGTTCAACACAAAAGAAGAAAAACCAGGTAGCTAAAAGCAAAGCACAAAGAAAGCAACAATCGAAAAAGCTAGCAATTGGTAGTGATCTCACATCGAAGGTATTTGCTACAATGGATAAGCACAAAGAGGTAGGTTTTCTACACTTTAAATATGCTGAGCTCATTTTAATTAGTTTATCTTAGAGTTTAATGCTTTTAAATTAGTTTATTTATGTTTATGTAATCTAAATATACTTTTTATATATTAAAATGTGTTCGAATGTACTAATATAGTTTTAGTTCATAAATTTTAAAATCGATATATAAAGTCTCAGAGTACAAACTGCGCTATCGCTGCAAATGGGATGAAAGTCCGATTTTGTGACTCCTGCGATTTTCTCTTATGGTCAAGCACGGATTGCGTGATGTTGATCGTTAGACTTCTTCGGTTTTAGTGTAATCTTCTTTACACGACTTTCGCTTTTCGCCGTACTTCCACGCCGTCACAATTTCCTAATAAAAAATAAGTGTACGTTCTCTACATGATAATGAAATTTTGAAGTTCTTTTTGATCTATTATTTCAACAAAACAGATCTTTTAAACAATTTTTGAAAATCGGCAGTGTTTTAATAAATTGCTTAGAAAATATAAAGTAATTCAATTGATTTTATCCTATTTGATTTTATTTTATTTCTGCTCTATCAAAGAACAAGAGAAACTGTGAATATTATTATCCAATCGTTCAATTTTAAAAAGTAAAGATTTACAATTCGTTGACAAGGTTAAAATAAGTAAGATGTTAGATTGATGATTTAATTATTAGAAAATATAAAGTAATTCAATTGATTTTATCCACGAATAAGAAAAATTAAGATATTCAATGGAAATTGGTTTGGGCCTTTGACGAATGCCAGATATTTTAGTTAACCGTGTCTGTTTCTATTAAAACGTATTTCTAATGAACATATCCTGTCTTTCGTAATTTCTCTGTTTTTATTGTAATAAACATATTTGTCCTGTCTTTAGTAATTTCTCAGCGTGCATGGTTCAATCATGCATCATTCATTGAAAAACTTTATTATAACCAAGCGTTCAATTTAAAAAATAAAGATTTACAATTCGTTGACAAGGTCAAAATAAGTAAGATGTTAGATTGATGATTTAATTCTTTCCCTTAATATGTTCAACGCTGGGAACTTACTCGATTAATGTCAATTTGTGGAATTTAGATTATATCAAAAGACGTTTTACCTATACAATAATATAAGCTGTATTTTAAAGTTATGCATAATTTATAAATTTTAGATATTTTAACAACAGATCGAAATTCTTAATTGTTTGATAATTTTAAAAAAGTTCAAAGAAATCAAAAATTCATATCCTTTAATTTGTTTCATCTAAAACGGTTATTCTTGTTTGATAGATTTATATAAAAGCTCGCTTGTAAAAACGTCTAGTTTCATTATATTGATTTTTATATTCTATCATTTTACAATTAATTGATAGACCCAATTACATATTTTGTTTTTAATTTCATTTTAAATTTATTTATTTTTAATTTTTGTATTTCAATTAGGTATTTTTTGTAATACGTCTTTCTGATGCTCCTTCAACTTTATCGGACACTGACGATATCGTTGATGTTGATTCAATTTTGCCATCGGATCTTATGGACGGACGTGACGCTTTTCTTAATTTTGCTAGAGAACGGCATTTAGAGTTTTCTTCATTAAGAAGGGCAAAGTATTCTACCATGGCGTTTCTTTATGAAATTCATCAACAAGGCTCAGACAGATTCGTATATACGTGTAATAAGTGCAAATCGCACGTTGAAGTTCGTTATCATTGTACAATATGTGAGGTAATTGCTTTTTATTAAAGGTAAATGAACAAATATTAAAAATATCAAAGGTTATGTAATTTGTACCCAAAGGCAGAATTATCGAGTTTCTACGTTAATGTCAAGTTCAGCCAATCAAAGATAAACATTTACTAATTAGCCTAACGGGCTTTGATATTGTAAAAAAATGTTTCTGAGATAGTCGATGAAAATCATTGAATTCACATGCGTACGACAGGCAAATCACTAATTATTCATTAGGCGATTAACACAATAGCCTAATGATGATAATAGCCTTAACACACGGATACAACATTTTCGTTTATTATTTAATATAAATAAAATAGAAATCAAATATTTCTTAGAATTATCAACAGTCAATTCGGTGAAACGTTTAAAATTTTTTGTATTCTCGAATGACTGCTTTATTTCAATACGTAATTATTATGTAATTATTATGAAATACATACATGTAACTTTGTGTATTCAATTTTATCATTTGTTATGTCGTTGACCCAAGAAAATGTAGATTACTCAAAGTATTTTAGTTAATGATAAAAGTATTATCTACAGCTTAAATGCGGGATAAGGGATGAATTCGAAATGAAAAAGCTACATTTTTAATCTTTACATATTAGCTGCGAATTATATTTTAAATGGTACATTATAAAGGTTTATTAGTTTATCTGTTTTATCTATTAGTCTATTGATCTATTAATCTGTTTTATCTATTAATCTATTGCCTATTAATATATTTAATCGATTAATCTATTGATCTATTAATATATTTAATCTATTAATCTATCCATATTTATTAATGTTTTAGCTATTTCTATCAAAGTCTATTAATTTATATATTAATATTTTTTAATTATTAATCTATTTATATATAAATATTTTTATCTATTAATCTCTTTTAACTATTTATATATTTATCTTTTTATATATTAATATATCCGAATTTATTAATATGTTTTATCTTTTTATTTATTTAAATATATTACTCCATTTATCTATAAGTATTTTTAACTATTAATTTATTTAATATATTTATCTATTTAATCTATTAATTTATCCAAATTTGTAAATCTGTTTTATCTATTAACAAATCTAAATCTAGTTATCTGTTTTATGTATTAATATTTTTTATATTAATCTATTTAATATATTAATCTATCCAAATTTATTAATATGATTAATAAAATAAATCTGAATAACAAATCTATTAATCTGATATATTTATATTAAATAGATATATATTTAATATATATCTATATATAATAGATATATATCTATATATAATAGATATATATTTAAATATTATATATCTATTATATTCTGATAAAATTACATTCGTGTGCCACGTAATCTGTTTATTAGGCATTATTAATTATCCACACGAGAAAAACAAATTTTTGTTAGAGTTAATTATAACAACGTTTCGGTCAATCACAGTGACCCTTTTCAAGTTGAAAGTTTTCAAACACAAATCGCCTTATATTACATAAGTGCGGAAGAAAATGAACATGTTTTCTTAGTCCATAGTGTCGATAGGAATTTTTAAATTATAATTTGATTTATTTCCATGCATCCTTTCACCACTGCCGTTGATGTGTATAGACTCAAAAATTATCCGTCTATAATAATTTGATTCTTTTGCAAGAATTTTGATATTATCGAATTCAATATTGTGTCCTTTCATGACAGAATGGTTTAAAACAGCAGATGACATGTCCCCTTTCCTTAGAGCATTACGATGTTCCTTAATTCTAAGGTGTAATGGTCGTTTCGTCTGACCCACGTATGTAGCTTCACAATCTTTACATTTTATCTCATATACGAGACCTAACGTTTTTTGAGATAAGGGTCTTCGTTTGAACATAGATGCTAGACACGTGCTAGGTGGACAGTAAATTGTAGGACGTGATGTTTGTCGTCTAAGACCATCTTCAAGTTTGTTCAGGCTACGGTTGTCAACGAAAGACGATCGTAAATATATTTTAGTTTTTGCTTGGTCTTTTTTATCATGTGTTGATGCAAAAAATATATTCTTCGACTTTCGATCTGCCTGTGTGATGGCCCATTTGGGAAAGCCACGATTTTTAAGTTTCGACTTAATAATCGAACTCTCAGTCAAACGGGTACATTTCTCTGAGCAAATTTGCAAAGACCTTAGCAACAATGACGATGCTGCGGATATCTTATATTTGTTTGGTATATGAGTAGACCAGAGGGGAGGATTCCATGTAATATTCGGTTTACGATATACCTCTGTTGTGATGTTATTACCACGTCTAACCAGCACATCGAGAAATGCGATCGATTGTTTACTATCTTCGAACTGTACGTGCCATTGTATGGCCGGATCTTTTTCATTAAGTACGTTTCGAAGTGATACCGTATTTGGACGCGTATTGAAAACCATAAACACATCATCTACATACCGCCAATATGCACATAGGTCTGGCAGTCTATGATATATATCTGTTTCCCATTCATCCATATAAATGTTTGCTAAAGTAGGTCCCAGCGGAGAGCCCATTGCAACTCCATCGATTTGATCGAATACGTCGTTCTCAAACATAAACGCTGAATCAAATTATTATAGACGGATAATTTTTGAGTCTATACACATCAACGGCAGTGGTGAAAGGATGCATGGAAATATATCTATTATATATTTGATATATATTTATATCAAATCTATTAATCTGATATATTTATCTGTTTTATCTATTATTCTCTATAATGTATTTAACAATCGACGTACTCTACTATATCCATCACTCAATTTTTAAAGCATGCTTAATGTTATCGCATTCTTGAATAATCGACCGTATTAAATGCATCACACTACATCATCCACGAATATATCACCTTATCAATTATATAAAATATTAAATCCTACCACATACTTTGTTTAATACTTTGTTAAATACTGACCTTTATCGCTCAGTCAACTCTGCTAACTCTCTATATTAATGCTAACTTAGTTTCTCCGTTCACTCAACTCACTTTATTTATAATGTTCAAAGCTTACTCAACTCCATTTTATTCTTAACTATGCCACTATTTTGCGATTAATACTTCGTTTCTAATGTCCACGAGACAACTAAAAGCAATCTATACAGTATAGTATTTCAGCTATGGTTATATCGATTTAAATTAAAACATTCACAATTTATATTGCATATCAATTCACTAAAGCGAAACCTTTTTGCTGTTTATTACCTAGAGGTGTTGATAATATCAGCTATATAAAATATGTTGCATTCTATATAAGATGTGACTGATATTTGCATCAGTCAATACATGTCAAATTCTGAAATAGACGATTAATGTGTACAAATTAACACGTGTTTCGATTGCTAAAAGTTTAATTTCTTTATTTAGGATTATGACCTGTGTGGTGTATGTCATCAGTCAGTAACTCACGAGCATCCGATGGAACGTCTAGCAGTTGCGATTGACATTACTTCGGTAGCAGCATCGAAACTTGGTTCATCAGCAGATTCCGCAATTCAAGCAAGCCCACAGCAAACCCGGCAGCAATCCATTGAACGTTGTATCGAAAGTTTACTCCACGCTGTCAATTGCCGAAATGCAAATTGTTCAAGTCATCCAGGATGTCAGAAGATGAAGCTTGTCATTCAACATATCAAACAGTGCACAAACAAGACAAGCAGTTGTCAAATCTGCAGACAAATTAAGATGTTATGTCATCATCATGCTCGCGTATGCACTGATCCTAACTGTTCCGTAAGTACTACACATTTTGTTAATGTTCACTATTTTTATAATTTTTAAATAATTTAGACTTTTTTCAATAGTCTTAATTGACAATTCGGCCTTGATAATTTCATTATTTAAATGACCATTGCTATGTTAAAAATGTACTCAACCGGACTGAATGATGTCAACCAAAATTATTCTGAACTGGATCTCTTTTCCCCAGAGATACAGCAGCTTGTAATTGTCCTAGAAATATAATAAAAATTAAACGAATACTTTAATGCTCGCTACTAGCATCATAATCAATTAAAGATAGCAAAATGATATTAATCATAAAATGATATTTATGTATTTATCCTAGAAACATCTCGAGAAACAAAGTATATAGTCAAAATCAGTCCCAATATTCATATTCCTCAATATCCACTCACTTTTATGGATAAGTCAAGCATATCCTTAGTTGATCCTTTAACGTTTTTAACTTGTATTTCTTCATTTTGATTCAATAAGTTGTCTATGCACATTATTTATCGGGTTATTAAAATAGATAATGTGATTGACTGTGCCGTGTTTGCACCCTATTACTAATTCATCGGTGTATCAACTACGCATCACTGTCTCAGCAACAAGGCAATGCATTTCTTTGCTTCACGATACACGCGTAAGATACAGCATCCTGGAAGCTGGTGTCCACTCTACCAAATACCCATTTGTTGAATTTTTGTAAAATATTATAGAAACTTGTCATACTAGTATTTTTAAGTTTTTTTTTAAATAAAATATCATTAAATGCATTACAATAAAATTAAGTAAATTTAATACTCTAGCCCTAATAAACAATATACGCTATGCTAAACGTATTAGTTCGTATGCTGTTATAGTAAAAAATCGTGTTTAAATCTAATAGCACATCAGATCATCTAGTATTTTAAGGATATAATTAAATAAAGTATCATTAAATACATTATAATAAAATTAAGTAAATTTAATACTCTAGACACTTTGACGCTATGGTTAAATAAGCGCTAATGACGTATTTCCTTTTATAGAATTTGATTATTTAGTGTACGTTATTCTAATACAAAGCACATTGTTTATTATCCATCCACAAATATTTTCGCTTGATAGTTTAAATAAATTTTTAATAATATTGTGTTGATTTATGATTCTTCATTATAAAAAGAGAAAAAACTATCAAACTTGCGTGAAAATTGGCAGTTTAAATTAGTCAAATTAAAATCGAAATTTATTAAAAATAATTAATTATTACATAATAATTTAATTATGTAATAAATTCTTGAATTTATTATCTAAATGAACATAAATTGTCTAGAATTATCTGAGTTTTATAGTAACACAGTTGCTATTTAATAATAAAAAATTAAATAATTGATAAATAATATTTAGTTCAAATTAAAATTTAATTATAGTATTTAAATAAATTTTCAAATCGATAATTACATTTTTATAAACTTTATATTTTGAGTAATTATTAACTATTATGTAATTATTATACTTATCATGTATAAATTAAAATTGACTTTTATTTTAAATTTCATCCTCCTCGTAAATGAGGATGTTAAAATCATCCTGCTACTCGTTTCCGGTCTTGGTTTGTGTTTAAATCCAAGCAAATGTGAAATCATTGCAAAGGACATGAAGACAAGCAATCGTCTTCTTGTAATGATTAACTATTATGTAATTATTATACTTATTATGTTAAACAATATGTTAAAAGACGTGACAGTAAAGTATATCTTGAACGTTTCTAGTGTCAGGTTTTTGATCTTTATGTTACGAGACGAATCATAGAGATATGTAAAACATTAATTAAAATATAAGCGAATTTTTCAATTAATATTTAAAACACAATTTATTTAATCTTTGTATCAAATTTATTTAAATTTACTAAATACTCGAGGGCAACTCGTCCCATGACGAGTAGTCTCAAACTCGTATTTCGTTTATTTTAGAAGAACTCGTCCCAGAACTTACTGACGAACAAACAAACGAAACTAATCTTTGTATTAAATAACTACTATAACGCTTTCCTAACAACATAATGCTAACTAATTAGGAATCGTTCCCAAAAGACAGAAGTTTAAATTAAACAGAGATATCAATAAATTCTGCATATTAATACGTTTATAATTTTTGTATTTATATTTATTTTATAAAACATCTAACTCAATTTAACATATTAAGACGAAATTTCTTAAAAGTTGGCTTTCTTTTACCAGAAGATATTGATTAAAATATAAAAGCGTATTTTTCAATTAATATTAAAAACAAAATTTATTTATAATATTTTTATCACAAACCTGAGACTATTTTTTGTTTAAACAATTACTTGTTCAAAACAATTATTTAACTAGTTTATAAAACAGGTTTTTTTAATAACTGTTTAATATTAAAATATTTTAATTTTGAATATCAATTTTATTAGAAAAATCTATTTTATTTTTAAAGGTAGTAAATTTATTATTTTGTTCCTGGCTTCTTTATGCACGTATGGCTTATATGTAATTATATTTCGTATATTATATCTTTATATCTTTAAATTAATGTAATGTAATTTTGTTGTCATTTCCCATTTCTTTAGTTCCCATTCTGTACTGGATTGAAGCAGAAAATGCAGAAACAGAGGGCATTGAACAGCCAGCTAGAGAGAAGAAGAATGATGACAACAATGCAGAGAAGCATGCATCGTAAGTTATATTGGATAGCATACTCTTTACTTTAAACTCTTTCGATTAATTTCTTTTTGCATATTTGCATTCTTACACGGCAATAGTGGGTAATTCAGAAAGAGTTTTCAACTTATTTTTAAAGACTTGAACTCTACACTTATTTAGCTGGTTTGTTTAAAATTTTAAATTAAGATTTCATCTATGACCTGAAATTCATCTAATTGTGGCACGATATTATCTTCACCTGTATTTATCTTATTTTTATACAGCAAAATGGTACTAATCAGTCTGGGTTGGTATTATCAGCTGCTGACCCAGGCATACATCTCACGTTTCGACCCTTATTATCTGCTTACTCCTACACTGGTGCTGATCGAATTCGAACTCAGTACGTCTGTGTCGCTACTGCTGTATGAGAACCGTCCTGCTGTATGGGAACAATACCTGTGAAGATAATATCGTGCTACAATCATAACATTTTTATATTAATTTAATTTTATTAAATTTATTTTATTATTTATAAATAAAAAGAATTTTTTTTATTATTCTCTAGTTCATAAATATCGTAAATATTTATTCATAAATAGCATCACTAAAGAGCTGACAGAAGCATGTGCCGATTCAACAATTGAGCAATGTTTGCGGCTAATACTCTCAAATTATGAATCTTATAGATGTACAACGTATATAGATGATAAAACACGTTCGGGCATAGCGTGTCGAGGTTTACTTGGAGAAACAATGGTGCGACATTTTTTGGATTTTTATAATTCGTTGATACCTTCGTATCCCATGAAAGCACCATTTAAATCGCATAATTTTCACCAGCAACGCAGGTATACAAAAATACGAAGAACGAATTACAGAATTAAAATTCGCCTCTTTCTCCCGAATATTGCTTTGAACTTAGGTAGAACCGGAGGCCAATAGAATATTAGATGGATTATTGTCAGAAATGTCGAAAGGAAACATCTAGCCTACAATTATTGTATTCCACTATTACGTGCAAATATCAGTATTATTCTCGTATTAAATACATCTTTATGTTTACTTCAACAAGACTGAAAACAAGACTGATTATATCAGCAACGCAAGAATTCATAATCATACCGAGTACGGCCTAACTCAGTCACAATGATTAATGTTTCTAATGATTATTTTAAGAATGTTATCTTCTTAAATATAACAATATTAATGCCAACGGCTTTATTTTAATGGCTTATTTGTTTAAATGCTGTAAAATTGGTTGTTTAATACACATTAAAAGTCCATGAATATTCATAAAAATATTAAGAAAGAATTATTCTTATTTGCCGAAATTTTGATTCAAATTGTCAACTTAACAAGGTGTGTAATGACGTTATTCGGAGATTACACTGTAGACTCGGATTTGCGTGAGCAAAGTCATAGAAAAGTTTTATATAGAATTGTTTGCTTTAAATATTCATAAAAATAATAAATAAAAAGTAAAAAATTATTAAATAAATATTTCAAATTAATTTACGGTTTCAAATTTCGATAAGATTCTAAAATATTCATAATTCAGAAAATATATGATTGTTAAAAAATGTTTTGTATAGCTAGCACGTGACAATCTGTTTTACTACAAAACTTATAATATAGTTTGCAAAGTTATATTAAGACTGTTAATAAAATTAACGCTAGAATAATAAATGACATTCAGACTTGGTAAAATGTTTCAATATCTGATATAATCTTTAATTTATATTAATATATATTCAATTATATTAATTTGATAATATATTAATATTAAATATTAGCATTAATATTTAATATTAATATATTAATACAAATATATTAATATATCTTATATATTAATATCTATTATATTATTTTCTATCTAATTTATAATTAAATATTTCTATATTTAAATTAATTGTTGATTTTATTAATAATGTTAACGTTTGGAATAATACGATGACATATATTAAAATAATTTATCAACAAATAATTAAAATATAATTTATTATTTTTAAAAATATAAAATATGTTTGATGTATTATTTGAAGAGTCATCCAAAATTGACTGTATGTTTTTTATTTAAAGAAAACATAGTATTTTAAAAGAAATCTGAATATTAAAAGATCTTTTTAGAATTAAAATTATGAAATCTGTGATATTATTTTATTTAAAAGAAATACTATATTAGAATATTAAATACAATACAAATAAATATGCTAGAGATATTTTATCTCAATGAACATTTTTAAACTTTTAAATTTCGCTAATGTTAATATAAAGACTATAAAAAATCTTAAACGTACCGATATTATTTTTGAAATTTGTTAAGCCTACCAAATGCTGACATTTAACTAATTTATCAACTATTTTTAAGCTAGACATGTTAGTATATTTTTTCTAAAACCTTGAAAATCTCCGTTTCATTTTGTTTTATATTCTAGATTAGATAACAATCAATTTATGTAAAAACATTGTCTTGTTTGTTTTTGTAGCAGCCTTGACTTCACCATCTTCTCAGAATTCGTCGACAGTTCGGGAGATTCAGTATATGCCAGTTGCTCAACAAAGCCAGGTTACTAATCCAGCAACAATAGTTAGCAACACTTTAGGTGGAAAGCCGATGCGAACGCCCACTATAGTTGATAGAACATTGTTTCTGCAGGACCTTGCTATACAACAACGTCGTGCTTCTCCTATCACTAATCAACAGATGAACTTTCGTCGTTGCCCTGTACCCCAGCCAACATCATCCGGTCAACATACTCATCAAAATGATATGTCATTTCAGCAATGCCGTACACAGGATTTCATGATACATCATAATCAGGCATCTAGCAGAATGTTGTATACAGTTCGGGCACCCTCAATGTACGCTGAAGACAGTTCATCGCAACTAAGGCCAATGCTTCGATCATCATCACATCTTTCAATACCTGAAAATAAGCAACTTTTGATAAATGCCGCAGCAGTTGCTAACCAAGGAATGGATGCAGTTTGGCAGCAAAATAGGATGTTAGAACAGCAACAGCACGCTTTATTAATGAGACGTCAACAGCAGCAACAGATTTACCTCGGTAAGATGCAGCAAGATCGGCAATGCTTTGACGAATCTATGCTTCCGGCATTGGCGTCATCTACTAGCAACAGTGATCGGTCTCTGCCTCAACAACCGAATTTATTTTCACCATCACACAATCACTTATTAGGACAATCTCAACTACCATCTGAAATGTTAGCTCGTCAATTTGCTGCCGATGATCGTTGTAGCGGTGGACAGCAAAATTCGTCATCAATGGGGCAAATGCCTCATTCCTCCACATCGTCATCCTCACCTTCGAATAGACGGTAGTTTTACACATTTTGTTAATCTTTTGCTGTGTCAATAGTCATGACCAAAATTGTATATTTTCGCGGCTGTAATATATTTCGGACATGCAAAACGGTTCTTTCCTGTTTAATTTTTCATAAAGTAGAACCGATTTGTTCCTTGTTTTTACATTTAAAAATAGATGTTATTTCTGAAAAATGTCGATTTCGTGTCTGTACTTGTTATTTGTGTTTTATTACTTTGTACTGATTTCTAATGTAAACCATATATATTTGTAAAACATTGTTGGTGTACGTATAGCTCATCTGATATCAGACCATTTTATTACAATCACTTGAGACCAAATGTATTAAAAACCTAATTTTAATGCTAATATTATGCTTATGTAACATTACGCACCCAATTATAGATGTTGAATATTACACACACTTCAGATAAAACAATTCTTTGATTTATCGACATCTTGACAGATAAGCTGTAAAACCAATTGTCGTAATATTCATCAAATTATGCAAATTATGATTACAACATCAGGATATTACAATGTTTTGCGGTTATGATTGTGAATATTAATATTAGCTAAAAAAAGAATATAATATATTATTATATAAATATTATATTATAACTAATATTATCTGATATTAACATCACATCACGATACTGAAGAAATACCGTTGCAGAAATACATTGCAGTTTCAACATACGACATTTTATATGATAATTGAAAGCTTGAGTTTTATATAATCTTTTTAGTTTAATAAATCGATAATAAAACTGATATTTAAAACTGATAATAAAACTGATATTTTCTAATATTATAATCTAATAAGATTTACAAATAATAATTTACATAATAACTTAATAATAACTCTGAACAAAATCTATAAATTTTAGATACCGATGCTATCTTTATAAAGTTATTTATAAAATAGGTGGAATTTATAGAATTCCAACTATGACTTCATGCGAAAAATACGTTTTTAACATAATAAGATCTAATTGCCGCTATTCGCAAGAGTAAAATTGTACCCGCGTACAATTCCATTACATACCACATGATTAATAATGGACCTTTCCCAAACAATTTGCAAGCTGAAAAGCGGAACAATGATTTGCTTTCAATTGAAGTATTTTATTTGTCTGCAGTATTCTTCGATCACGCAAACTGTCCGCAGTTCAAGTATCTGTAGTTTGTAATTTTAATTGTTTCTCTAATAAAAAGTATACAAATACGTATCAAATGTACAATTAGTCCTTCGATTTCATAATTTTGACCAAATTTATAATCGATCAAGAGCAAAAATTATTTACCACTCAATGGTTTTTACGGTGTTGACTAAATCGATACTAAAATCATATGTTGGCTAAATCTGAATCGTTCTGACAAGTTATGATGCCATTGAAAATTTCGGCATAAAAATTAAATTTCGTTTAATGTACGAAAATTAAAATTTATAATTGCGGAATTGTGAAGACATTTAATTAAATTCAAAAGTATATTTCTTAGTATATTTGAGGGTAACATTATTGCTTGGGCGTGAACTGTACTTTTTAAAACGAGAGCCTGATTTTCGACGTTTACTAAAACTGATTAGTTTTAATGAATATACACCATACCATAAAATTATAAAACTGTATCCTCTACAGGGATCCTGTGAGAAAACAAGTAACGACAGCAATTAAATTAGCAGCAATCAATTAACACAATCAGATATAAAATTAAAAAAATGTATCCTCCAAAGGATCCTGTGAGAAAGCAAGCAACGACAGCAAGTAAAATTCTTGCCAAATAAAATTAGGATAGTCCGGAAAGCAAGTGGTTTGTTTAAAGAGGCTAGGCCCATGCTACCACGTTAGCAAATTCTCGGAGATGCATTTTAAATATATCATAAGGCAGCCGAAACGACTGATGGTAGTTCACCTACTGATGAGTGCTGCCTTCTACCATCAGCTCGTCTATGAGTGATAATGAAATCTGCTCTACTTGCAATCGTACTCCGGTTTTTGCAACATCTACAATTATGAAACTGAAGCTTATTAGCTCCCGGAGCACAGTTAAACACAGTCAGATATAGAATTATAAAAATGTATCCTCCAAAGGATCCTGTGAAAAAGCAAGCAACGACAGCAAGTAAAATTCCTGCCAAATAAAATTAGAATGGCCCGGAAAACACATGGTTAGTTTAAAGATGCTTTGCCCATGCTACCACGTTAGCAAATTCTCGGACATGCCTATTTAATATATCACAGGGCAGCCGAAACGACTGATGGTAGTTCACCCTACTGATGAGTGATGCTTTATACCATCAGCTCGTATATGAGTGATAATGAAATCTGCGCTGCATGTAATTAAACTCCGGTTTTTGGCAACATCTACGATTATATATACATAATGGTGTTGCTTGTTAGTCTGTACTTTGATTCACGACTTCTAGTCCCCATGTCACTTCTAGACGACGAATGAGTACCCGGCAATACTCATCAATAGAATGAACTATTCAGTGGTCGTTTCGGTTGCCTGTGTGAAATTGTGAATGAAGGCCTTTCCGACATTTTTAAATTGTCTGAGACTTACGCTCTTTACCAGATCCAATTGCTATGCGGAATATCTTTGAACGGAATATCTATAGTTTTATATCTTTATAAAACTGAAGCTTGTAGGCTCCCGGAGCACAGTATGAACAATTTAGCTCTTAAATTATAAAAATGTATCCTCCAAAGGATCCTGTGAGAAAGCAAGCAACGACAGCAAGTAAAATTCCTGCCAAATTAAATTAGGATGGTCCGTAAAGCACGTGGTTTCTTTAAAGAGGCTAGACCCATGCTACCACGGTGGCAAATTCTCGGAGATGCCTATTTAATATATCACAAGTCAGCTGAAACGACTGATGGTAGTTCACTTTACTGATGAGTGCTGCCGACTATCATAAGCTCGCCTAGGAGTGATAAGAAAGTCTGCTCTACTTGTAATCGAACTCCGGTTTTTGGCAACATCTACGATTATGAAACTGAAGCTTATTAGCTTCCGGAGCACAGTTTAACACAGTCAGATATAGAATTATAAAAATGTATCCTCCAAAGGATCCTGTGAGAAAGCAAGCAACGACAGCAAGTAAAATTCCTGCCAAATTAAATAAGGATGGTCCGTAAAGCACGTGGTTTGTTTAAAGATGCTAGGCCCATGCTACCACGTTCGCAAATTCTCGGAGATGCCTATTTAATATATCACAAGGCAGCTGAAACGACTGATGGTAGTTCACTTTACTGATGAGGGCTGCCGACTATCATAAGCTCGTCTAGGAGTGATAAGGAAGTCTGCTCTACTTGTAATCGAACTCCGGTTTTTGGCAACATCTACAATTATGAAACTGAAGCTTATTAGCTCCCGGAGCACAGTTTAACACATTCAGATATAAAATTATAAAAATGTATCCTCCAAAGGATCCTGTGAGAAAGCAAGCAACGATAGCAAGTAAAATTCCTGCTGAATAAAATTAGGATGATCAGGAAATCACATGGTTAGTTTAAAAAGGCTAGGCCCGTGCTACCACGTTAGCAAATTCTCGGAGATGCCTATTTAATATATCACAAGTCAGCCGAAACGACTGATGGTAGTTCACCCTACTGATGAGTGCTGCCGGCTACCATCAGCTCGTCTAGGAGTGATAAGGAAGTCTGCTCTACTTGTAATCGAACTCCGGTTTTTGGCAACATCTACAATTATGAAACTGAAGCTTATTAGCTCCCGGAGCACAGTTTAGCACATTCAGATACAAAATTAAAAAAATTTATCCTCCAAAGGATCCTGTGAGAAAGCAAGCAACGACAGCAAGTAAAGTTCCTGCCGAATAAAATTAGGATGGTCCGGAAAGCACATGGTTAGTTTAAAAGGCTAGGCCCATACTACCACGTTAGCAAATTCTCGGAGATGCCTATTTAATATATCACAAGTCAGCCGAAACGACTGAATTCTTTAATATTGTATAATATTTTATGCACTTAATTCTTTTAATATTGCTCCTTATTTTGTGTTATTTTTGACGATGACCGCAGTAGTTTTTGAAAATTTATTAAATAAATTATTCATTTCCCCCCGCTATTCTATTGATTATTCAAACAAAAGTTAAATTTTTCAATTTATTTTGATACAAATAATTTATTTTACTTATTTATATAAGTTTTGACAAACTTCGAAAATCAGGTGCTTGTTTTAAAACTACAGTGTTAGCGAAAGCACTTAATATTACACTTAACTTCGAATCGTTTATCACAGCGTGTGGAATAAATTCAAATTAAATTAGAAATTTACCAAATTTACGCACGTTTGTGTGTTTAATTAAATTCGCTAACCAAATATCAGTATTTAATATTCGATTAAAAACGTCATTACATTTTAATTTTGAGACTAACTAATTTCGCGATCGATGGCACGTGGATTACCCGTTCTATACTTCACTATCTTTTGGACAGTTATTGGAGCAGGATTTCCGGTCATCATACAATTCGCTGTCAAACCTGGAATCAATAGACAGTAAGTTAATTAATGTACTTGAGTTTTGTGATAGCTACACTGATTATAACACAAACCTTAAGCATAAAGTAAGTTACATGTTTTAAGAATTATTTTTAAACATATCTCAGATTATGAAAACCCTCAAGTCATGCCATATTGAATATTATTATTCCCAATATCAGCTTTCTAATACTGGCGTATTTTTTTACATTTTACCAATTATTAAAGTATTTGTTTTACTAATTTGATTTTTTGATGATGCTTATTTGAATTAAGATTTCGATTCTTGTAATATTAATGTTATTGCAACAAAAATTTATTTAATATTTTGCTAATATCAAATTATCGGATTTTTTAATAATTTCCGGATAAGAGTGTATATGTTTAAGGTTATCATCATCACATGCATTCCACTGTTTCTTTGACGTTTAAGAGAACGTTCTTTGTTGTCATTCATTTACTAAAGCGTTCCTCTGTTAATCATTAGATGATCAACAGCTCCTTATCCTGTTGTAACTGTTCCTAATTCATTCTACTATTCCTCGTTATTTTCATTGATGAACAATTGAATGCATGTTGTCAGGATTTAATTCTTATATATAAGGAGAAATGTTTTCAAATCGTTGTAATTATTGTTTAATTATTTCAAATCATTGTAATTAGGATGGTCCAGAAAGCACGTGGTTTGTTTAAAGAGGCTAGACCCATGCTACCACGTTAGCAAATTCTCGGAGATGCATTTTAAATATATCATAAGGCAGCCGAAACGACTGATGGTAGTTCACCCTACTGATGAGTGCTGCCTTCCACCATCAGCTCGTCTAGGAGTGATAAGGAAGTCTGCTCTACTTGATATTTGTGATTATTTCTCAATTATATTTTTCATTGATTTTTGCTAATTTGATAATAGCGTGCGATCAAATAAATTTATATTATTGTCTCATAAAAAGTGACACTTTCTAGTGTTACTTTACAAAGTGTGCCTGCTCTCGCTTACTGGACCGCTTCGCATCATTCCTTGCTCCCACACAACTCGGAGTTGCCTCACGAAATGCAGTAGATATGATTGTTCATAACGTCTCGCACTCATCATAGTCGATCAAATGATCCCAATTGGGTGTGGGCTAATGTAGACCTGTCAAACGACTTTAATAGTATTAGCAGATCTTCAATCATTTCCGCCGTTAATAGTAATGTTCCAGAGCTGTCGTCGTGGGTATCTTTCTGCTTAAAATCGCCTTCCCCCTTACGATTTGGTCAGTTCAGACCTTTACTCTCATCGGAGGGTGTACAACAAGGCGACCCGCTATCTCCAATGGTTTTTTCGCTGGCGATAAATTTTTTACCGAAAATATTTCAAACAGCGACGCTGATGAGTGTTACAATTTTGTGGGCAACAATCAAGTAAGGACATCGCTTGGTGATTGTGGAAAAGAAGACGACACATCTACCTGGACAATGAATACGGATTTTAATAACGGACAAAATTACACGCAATTATTGTGTAACCCTTCCATCTCATCGAACAATACGCACTCTGCGATCGGCAACTTCGGGATATGGGATCCGACATTTGACTATCCAACAGGCAATACTCTCGCTGATACAGAAGAAGCAACAGGAATTAACGGGGATGACGAGATTTTCGGCGACGATCGCGCTTCTCCTACTTCGTCAAACTTATCCGAATGCGATAACGATCTTCACGAATTCAGAGACCCCACAAACAGATACGATGCAATCGGATCGCACTTTAATGTGATCAATGGAGACCTCAATAGACTGATCAGTCCGGAACTAAACGTGATGCGGTCTTTAGAGCAAAACCCGACAGTAACTGAGTTGCAGTACAATCAACGCGTGGACTCGGACGGTAACGAAACCTCCGAGTTTCGCGTACCCATCATAATGAATAAGAAGATGAGGAGCAAACAATATGTAGTTACTAATGATGACTTGTAATTTTAGATATGCGTTATAGTTATTATAACATATAAAAAATATATATGTAAACTGCTGAATTGTCAAAAATTAATGCCTTTTTCTAGATATTAAATTAAGAGACAATTTTAATGAAAAAATACTTTAATATTTCTATTTACGTGAAAAAAGCATTACGGAAATATGCAATTATCAGTTAAATCAAATTTCTTTATGATTTCACTTTTTAATTTTTTTTTAAATTTCTTACGGAAATATTTTATTAGTTCTTATAGATGTCGACCACTATACGAAGCGAATCAAATTGATATAAAATTTTAAACTTGAAGTTTATGATTGGCCCATAGCCACTCCGTTGACTTGATCATATATTTCATTTTCAAATACAAAATCATTCTTAGATGTGAACCATTGTGATCCGTTGTAATTACAATGTATTTTGATTGCAAAATTAGGTCTATTTTCAAGTATGAACAAACCATTGTGATCTGTTGTAATTACAATGTATTTTGATTGCAAAATCAGGTCTATTTTTGAAGTATGGACCTAAATAAAAGTTTTCGTTAGAATAGACAACAACAATATGTTGATAATAATCGAGAGTTTGTGACCATAGAAAGAGTAACTAGCAATTATAGGGCCCATTTTTAAAGTACGCTTATGAACATTGAACATAAGATACATTAAACTTACAGAAGCACTATTAGATCTAACTTGATCGTTCTAATCTTTCGTTATTAACTGATATCAGTCAATGTCATTTTTGGATGTCAAAGTAATAAAACACTAACAACATTGAAACCACCTTGAATCGTCAAACGGGAATAACTTGAAACTTACCATGCTGCTAGCACATATCTCTTATGGTTGGGGGCCAATTCTCACAAATCCAATTCCCCCAAAAAATTATAAAAATTTTCACCCCTTAAAATTATTAAAAAGTGAGTTTAAATACAAATATTTTATATTATCATTTTTTTTATTAAAAATCTATCAAAAAGTTTTATTAAAAGAATAGAAGTGTATTTTACAAAACAAATTGAAATATTTAATTTAATTGAGTGTTTTAGACCAACCATCAGAAGTTGTAAATCGATTTCTTCTCTCTCAAAGCTCATCCAAAGTCTAGCAATCTTCATTTCTTGGTTCACATATACTCTTTTTCTAGATTTGAGTTTTCCACCAGCCCGAATTCTTCCAAACTCGATGTCACTGTAGATCTGATTTTACCACTAAAAATTAGGGGTGAAAAAAGTTCTCCACTGTAAGAACTTCTTTACCCTTATCACTCTTCATCCAGAAAATCATAATTTTTAGGGGTGAAAATGTTTATTATTTTCTGTGAGAATTGATTTTATGGAAATTGGATTTGTGGGAATTAGGACACCACGATCTGTTACAGATACAAATTCGCAATAGCTAAGGCTTTATTGTTACGACTTTTCTAAACTTGTTCTTCATATAAATCTACGATTTTGGAACAACGTAAGATATTGAAAGTGTTAAGTCATAAGGGATATCCTGATTGGACTTTCAAATGAGCCAAACGCCAATAGTTTGTTGGTGTGTTGTCCAGGAGCAGCAGTGCAGTAACTAGTTGCACTTCTCCACAATCGATCTTCGTTAGGTTATCATTCGTAAATGATATAACTTGGAACCTGTTTGCATAACGGTTTTTAATAGACTGTCATTAAGAATATGGTTATTTATCACAACCTTGTAATCTATCCGGATTATTAAAATGAAAACGAAAACGTAATCCTGGTGGACAAGAGTACTGCATATCGTGCAGCGATTGCAGCTGCTCATATGTGAGGCAAGCATAACATAAGCCGATCAAGAGAAACAAACATCATCAATACGCCATTAAACGTGATGATATGCACTCTTAGGTATTTAATCATGCACTTATTAAAAATCACAAAATCAACTTCGTCAATGTTTAAACCGTTTGTCGAGAGGACGACATATCGAGGATATTGATCAGTGAATCTTTATATATTAATATATAATCAAGATTTGCTTTTGTATCAAAGTGAACTTTCTTGATGTTGATGGACATTATAGAAAATATATTTATGTTATATAAATCTCGTGTGTAGAGATTGTAGATCATAATTCAAGTCAGTATTCACTTCCAAATTTCCTGATTCATATTCCGTAATGCCTGAATATATTTATCATAAATATATTTATATATTTATAAATATAAATATATGTCAGCTACACTAATGCCTGAATAATATGAAATTCTTTCGGATCAGTGTTACGTATTTATGGTTGTCTTTTTTATAAGAACTCTATATTTGAAAGCTAGCATCATTTTATTTTCTAAATAAATTACACGCGTCTATAATCAACCTCAAGAAATTCACCTTGCACAAAAAAATTGATTTCTCTAGATTACTCTATTAAATAGAGTAGTTTAGCGCTAGTTAAGCTTTAATATTTTAATATTTCTACGGTTTAACAATACACTATTTGGTAGAAATTTTGATTAACAAAATACAATTTGTTTCAGCAACTAGCTGAAACAAATAAGGGTATTTATTATTTTTTACGTTATGAAACAAATAATTTCGAATAAATGTATCTTTGAAAAGTTTAATATTTTATGCTTATGTTAAGATTAAGCCAAGTTTGCTTTGCAATGACTGCTGCTTGTTGTTACATTCTGTAAGTTTAATTTCACTCTGAAATTTGATGCATTCTTTAATTTTCTGTGACAATTTTTAATTCTCACTATTTAATTGCTTGTTTAAAATTAAAAGATTTTAATTTTATATTAAACATTATTCTTTTAAACTTACATTATTATCGACCATAAAAATAATATTCGTCTAAAACACCCTTAATTTCAATATTTATTTTCTTACATTATTATCGACCATAAAATGCTAATTACATTCTAAAAATTAATTTATATTTAATAATATAATTATAATTAATTATTATATGATTAAGGATGTTATAAATCCTAATAACATCATTAATTTCAATATTTATTTTAATTTTTTATTTACTATAAAGCAAATTTTTCAGGTATTCTTAGCTACCATCACTTACGGTCTTGTGTTTTGGGTAGTGGTTAAAATAATATAATCTGGAGTACAAACAGTCTGAGTTTTCTTCGCAGCATATCCAGATAAGTCTTGAATATACAATTTAAAACTCAATTATCCGTGCTGATACGGGAATACATCCGCTGCTCTTACAGTTTGAAAGTGATTACAGCCGCTGCTCCTTCAATATTATTGTAATTATTAAATATTTATTATATTAAAAAATATAATAAATTTATGTAAAAAATAATATTTTTGCATATTATTATTTAAATAAATAGCACATAAGTCTATTTTTAGCTTTTAATGAATAGGCCAGCATTTGTATTAGAGTGCCGTTTATGCACTCTACTATGATATGTAGATATTCTAATATAATCTAATAATCACATAATCATATTTACTTCACAATAAGATTATTATTTAATAACTATCGATTATCAATAATTATTATTAATAATAATTAATATTATTTAATAATTATTATAATCAAATAATTATCAAATTATTATTAAATCTAGTATCATATTTACTTCAAAATCTATGCATTGAATTAAGAATTTAAAAAAATTATTAAATAATATTTTACAAAACCATTAACAAAAATCACAAACAAAGACGTTTCATTCCGACTTTATTCTCATAATCAAAATATTCCAATTTAGACTAACCTTTTTATTTACAATTTTTAAAATTATTATGATATAGTAAATATTGTTATATTTTATTTAATAAATAAAAATAAATATTGATTTTTATAATAAAATTATTATAATTTTATTATAATTTCGAGTTGATTGATGCTTAGCACCCTATAAATAAAAATATTGTTTTATTAGTTGAATAATTCATTTCTAAACTTTTTATTTACATCGTATTTTAAAGCTATTCTATACCTTTATTTGTAATTTGATTTAAAATTTGAAATAAATTTAAATTATTATTTTTAATAATTTTATAGTATTATTCTAATTTTGAGTTGATTGGTGCGTAGGAATAAAAACGTTTTATTCAAAATTTTAATATTACGGTTATAAGAATAAAATAGGAATAAAACGTCTTTGTTTTATTTATAAAGGGTTCATTGCCGATCAACTCAATATTTTATTACAAATGCATTGCAAGACAGTTGGTTTTGCTAAGCTCTTTTATTTATCGCATAGTTGTTGTTTAAAATATAGATTTTTTCAAGATACTATTTTTCAACCAAAATAAAATGTCATTAACATCGATATACTGTTTAGATGGTTAGTTGTATATTTACATCAATTAAATCCTTTGATTGGACCGGAGTTAGAGAATCGTACTGCGAAAGTGTTGAATGCGCTCTGGGGAACAACTTTTTGAAAGAACTTAAATATTATTTTTTTCTTGTCGGATGACTATGATTGCGTGTAGTCTTTCGCTTTCGTGATTCACTGCTTACATTTGATGGCTGCCGATCTAAACATTTAATCGAATATTCTTCAATTAATTTTGTTTGACTTTTATCAAATTCAATAAGTAAAGCTGCAATGTATTCTAGGCGAAATACGTTTTTATTATTGCAGTGCTCCAGCCAAAGTCGTCGATCATTGGCGGTCAGTGATCGCTCGTCTACAAATACTATACACTGATCAGATATTGAAGGCATGCCTTCAGAGCTTTTCCAAACTTGAACATCGTCAACTCCTCCCGCTATTAGTGTTCTTGCCAAACTATTGAGTCTCTGTTCGAAACTATTTCCTGTGATCATTGGAGGAATAACAAGCAAAACCGATTTCCAATGAGAAAAGGCAGGTTCATGTTCGAGCCTCCATTTGCGAGCAGCTGCGCATAAGCAACTTGTCAGATCAACACCACTCAAAGCAGTGTTTACTGCTCTATCAGCGCACCATTCAAACAACTCCTCATCTACAAAATGACCAGCGTTTTCACACGCGACAACATATTCAGGTTGAAGGATCCAACATCCCGATTTTGCCATAGCGGTTAAAAAACGCTCTCCTCGTGTTATGCTTTCGGTAATGAGATGAGTAAAGTTAGTTGTAGATAGCTTTGCGCCAAGTGCTTTAATGCTTTCTTCTAACGATGAGCGTTGTGTTTTAAACGTTTTCAGACCTGTGAAACAAAACACTCTAGGCTTACTCATTTGCGCCCGTATAACATCTGCGTCGTCATCAACCCATTGGACTTTGGGTTGTTGTTCTTCCAGATTTTCACATTCCACGTTGTCCAATTCAATATCGTAGTCACCAATACCAGTACCAGTAGTTGCACCACTATTCCCAAGCAGCAGTGGTGGCTCGAGATTAGTTGCATCGTCTAATTCAGCAGAAATTAGCTCAGCAGCAAAGCTCAAGCTTATCATATTAGACTGGGTATCGTTCTGAGTATTTGAATGTGAAGTTCGAAGGTTCTAAGCAGATTAAATAAAAAAATTATTATTTCAGATGCATCATTAATTTTAGAAATTTACCCTCCAATTGCTATTATACAGCTTATGAGAGTAATTACTCCACATTACATCAGAATTTAAGGAACATTTAATGGATGCAATTAATAAAAAATATATTTTTGTAAATTTCAGGAACGAAGAAATTGAGTGAAATTTTTTATTCTAGAAAGCCACACAATATTTTCATAGCCCCTGCTATCATCTCGAGAAAAGCTGTTTGTAATCATATTCTGAAAAACTTTTTGAAATTTTCTAGGGACGATAGCAGGAAGAAAATTCCGATAGAATTAGTAAAATTTATTCTTATTTCTAACTGACATAATAATATCAACATTAACGAATTTTATTAAAATTAATAAAACTTTTAATTCATTTCATAATAGATTAAAGTAAATAAAATATCAAAATATAAATTATACGATTAGTAAAATTCCGATAGAATTAGTAAAATTTATTCGTATTTCTAACTGACATAATAATATCAACATTAATGAATTTTATTAAAATTAAAAAAAATAATAATATTAACATTGACGAATGCTGATAATATATTTTTCAAAACTTATTTATTCAGTAAATTCTAGCACTTTGATTCTGTTATTCTTGGATTCTTAACTTATGATTCTTAACTTAAAGATTCTTATCTTTGATTAAAGATACTTAACTTAAAGATTCTTAACTTTTCATTCTGTTATTCTGTTATTCTTAACTTATAATACAATCATAAATAGTACATTCAAAATAATATCGGCGATAAATATAATGTATATATAAATTTATATAAATATAAATATATTTTTTAACATAAATATTAATAAAAATCAATTTAAAAACAGTGAATTGATTAATCTGTGTTGATACATCCCACAAAGATCAAAACTCTTTAAGTCATTTGACAATTAATTTTTATATTTCCATTAAAATTTAATGGAACTCTAAAATACAATCACAAAAATGTTTCCGTAAAATATATTACTATGAAAATATCGATATGAAAAATATGTATGAAGATATATCCATAAAATCGTAGAAATAGTCACTTTGAAGATTAAAAACAAATTTATTTAGGTTATCAAATACAAATTGATCACCTACCAATTTTCGCCCAGGATCATAGCAATGCGGATACATTTGCTCATCTACTAATGACCAACTGTTGCGGCACTAAACATAAAATTCAACACTAACTGATTAATAAGTAGTCGAGACTTACGGCATATAACCAGTGCGGGGAAACAATGTTCTTACCATCACCAATAGCCATTTTAAATTCTTTGGAAGTTTCGCGAATTTTGCCCTTTAACGAAATTATTGTGTTGTTGATAGTTGCACGATAATTAATCAAAAATTAAGTGTGTGTGATACATAAACCAAGCAAACACAAAAGGAATTATATAAATGACTATTTTTCAAATACATTGTTTTATATTTAATGAAAATAATAAATATTTTTGAATTTTAAAATGGTGATAGCTCAAGCACATCGGAAATATCTAGATATTTTTATCGGAAATATCTAAAGGACGAAAGTCTTAAATTCAATCTAATTATCAATGAAGCAAACGAGTCGAGTAATCGTCAGCCAACATTAAAACGATCGAAACGTTGGTATTGGATCAGTAGCTGATTAGGTATACTAATACTGAAATGTAGCTTACTGCGGTTGGCTTTTAGATAGGATTAAAGTAGCGTCAGAATAAAAATAGTCATCAAAGGCATATCAAAGCAAACTTATCTCTAAAAAGTAGATTGAGATTTGATCGTATACTATTTGATAATAGTAATCATTAGGAGAAATAGGTAATTTTCAAATTGAAGGTAGATCCTTTTCATAGTTTCGCAGATTTAATTTGAAATTATAAATGATTTCAATAGAATTTGCAAAATGTAAGAAAAACGTATTTCATTAAATCTAAATTGCAAATAAAAGCAGACGAGTCGAGTGATCGTCGGCAACATTATAAGGATCGAAACGTAGGTATTGGATCAGTAGCTGATTAGGTTTACCAATACTGAAATGTAGCGTACTGATGTTGGCCCTTTAGATTTAATTAAAGAAGCGTAGAGAAATTGTCATCCATTTTTCAATTACAACAATGACTGCATTTATATCAACATGTAATTCAATATTTAATGAAATTACATACTTTTTTATTGACTAAAAATTCCTTTACTAAAAGCCTATTTAAACAAATAAAAAGCAATTAATACATTTAAACAATAACCTACTCTTAACAAATTCAAATTTAGAAACACGTGCGATCCTTATCAAGTTTAATCGCTAATTTGAAGCGATTGATTAGGCATAATCACCAAATTAAATCCACAAACTTCAACGAATGCATAAATGCCGCAATGTATCTGTAAATTATGACGTTATAACATGGATTTTTAAGTTAAAGTAATATATAAATTTAATTGAATGGTAAATTATCGCAATTATCTAGAACAAAATGATTAAAATTTATTCAAAATGAGAAAATATTGATGACAATTTATGTACAAAATAAATGAGTTTCTTAGATTAAATAAAATTAAAATCATTAAAACTAATAAACACTAAACTGTGCAATATATTTTGTACAATTTATTTCGAAAATCATTGGTACTCAATGAGTACCAATTCTGACGTAATCAAATATATTCGGATAGCTAGTTAAATATTATAATATATGACTTGATCAAATCTATTACTTATACGTAAATCGTAAAAAACGATCATATATAAATCCGTGTTAAGACAGATATCAGCTATACAGCTATTTACTGACTCATGATGAGTCAATGTTTACTCATCATTGATATTAGCTATACAGATAAATTAAACCGTAAAATATCTAATAGATATTTTTAACGTAAATTTATTTTAAAAGGTCGCTGACCTGGAAAATAAAATGTGTGCAGGATTGATTGTACGATGGTAGAAACTCCGCTCCCATTGAAGTAGCTAGTCTATTGTAGTCTACATGATACCGCGCTAGCCGCTTACTCGCAGCAATACGACATCCTAGCAAACAAGGCTCCTTGATTTCACTAGAATTTATCTAAAAAAGCAGCTGTCCGTTATCAGAACACGGACTTGTCATTTGCACAAACAAGGAAACCTGAGAGAGTGGTTGTCTTTCCTGTTCATCCATTGACGAAGTATCCGCACCATGTGTGCGCAATCTATCGTTAAGAAGGTGAACCAGCCTATCCATCGTTGTTTCGCTTTGAGATTCAGTGCTTTCGACATTTGAACTGTGTAGATTTTTAATAATTTCTTCGTAATTTTTGATATTCTGCAAAGAAAAATAGTTTTGGTTGCAAATACTAAAACGCCAAAGCAACGTATGTTTTGTGGATAATTAGAAATAGATTATTGAAATAAAAATGTTTACATCATAATGAGTTTAAAGCAATACAAGAATATTATTAAAATAACTAAATTAAAATGTATTTAAGGTTATAACATTTAAGTAATGAATCATTAAAATAATCGGATTAAAATAATTAAGGTTGTTTTAAAAACAAAAACATGTGTTTGCATATAATTCGATAATATCATTAAAGATGAAGTACAGTATATCGTTTGGGTTATTTTACGGCAACACAGTACTATGTCTTGTATCGACAACATCTACAGTGAAAAGTGTATGAATCCGAATATAATTACAATATCAATTGAAATCTTACCTTTTGTGCAAAATGAGAAATGTGGCTTATTGTATACTGATGCTTTCAATTAACTTATAATTAATTGCAAAGAATATTAAAATTTCTTCAAATAATAATTAAATAATTAGTTGCGATCATTAATTAGCTGTGATCGATTGCATCATGTCAAATATTTCCGAATTCGATTGCACTAACTGATCACTTTAATTGACGCTTTCTTTGATGTATGTACTTATAAAAAATATTAATTTAAGTAATATTTTCTTCTCTTTTAATTATAAATTTTCTCTAAATATAAGGAGGAGAATAGAAATTACCTAAATGCATAAGGATTAATTAATTCAATAAAACTACATTAAAAGATATAAAAGAAGTTGAAGTTAAGATATTACCTGCATGTTACCGCTGCTTTCGAAAAATGAACTCGCACCTGCAATTGCAGATAGTGACGATTGATTCTAAAAGTAAGTTTTGAATAATAAATAAAATTGAAATTAGTTAAAGAATGCTCACATTGTCAAATTCATTGATGGGAGTACTGAAATTGAAAGGTCTCAATTGCCTTGGTTCTATCGTGGAAGTTGAATGATCTGAGGTTGTCATTAACTCGTTTGAGCTGTTTAGCACTGCCGGAGGATTGATTGACGACGTTAGAGCGCTAAATGCAAATCGCGATGGCGAAAGCGTACTATAATCGCAACAACTATCTTCGATCAAAGCTGCAGCTATGTTGGATATCGATGAGTTAGAATTGTCGATCGATTGTTGAGTAGGTATCACTGTTCCAATTGACAATGCTTGAGAAGGCATAAATGTACTGTTTATCGTTTGATCGAACATCGCATCATCGACATATATGCCTATTGTTTCGCGATTTTGCCTAATTCGATCGATAATTTTTGCGTATGATTCATCTGTGCAAGACAATATAAAAATAAATATCGATAAGCATTGTGTGAAAATACCACTGCTATTTTCAATACTGTATTCATCTACGTCTGGTAAACGTTCCTCTGTTAGGCATGCTAATATCCAGCTAAATGAAAATCAATCAAATTTATAAATTTCTGACTAAATGAATATGCAAAGAAATTTTTTTAATTTTAAACTAAAATATTTGAGAGAGAAAATATATAGCGCGTCTGTGATATAAAGTTTAATAGTGGCTCGTATTTAAATTTATTATTCATAAAAAAATACAAATTAAATTTTATTTAAATTTAGATAAATTTTATTTGATTTAATAATATCGAATTTTAATAATTTAAAATTAAAATGTTAAATTATTAATAATAAATATATGTTGAATATGCTAGAATACTTGTTAACGTTTATGCCACGATCACAAAACAGCGTTCGATGATTAAACTAACACGGCAGAAGCGCACAATGGACACCGGTGAATGATGCTATAAATGGCGCATATGAGTTAGCTTATTACGAGTAACCAGCGGTCAACACGATAATGAGTTAGTTCATTATACGTAACCGTCTATAAAAAGCCTGTGAACCGTTCAACAATTTGATTTTGTGCATGTTGTCTCCGTTTTACAAAAGAAGCTAACCTTCCCTTACTTAGTCATGACAAGTGGTGAAGAGGTCTGACGAACATCCTGTTGCAGCAGAAATTTCTTCTGGTGAAGAAGAAATCATTACTAAATTGATTACTAAATCATGATTTACTTTCAGGTGATGGAATCTTCTAGTGATTCCATCTTGTAAAGTGTTCTCGCAGCACTCCAATTGTTTCCATAACCGAAACAAGAGCTTTTGGCCACTGACTGAAGGCATCACTGATCACCACCTACATCTGTATCAGTATCGGATCAGCGAAATCTACGTGGATATGTTGCCATGATGCTTGAGGAATGTCCCGTTTGTAAAACGGTTATGGTTGCGCCGCTAGCTAATGCTTCTTGCACAATTGGCATTGTCCGACATATATTTCTACGTCCTTGTCCAACCCGGGCTACCAACAGTATAGTCAAGCTATGATTTTCATTGATCATATTCTGGGTATGTTCCTAATGTACATTCTCTACTGCCTGTGTTCGCAATTTTACGAAATCTACGATTCACTGTAACCATAGAATCATTCAATTTTTAAACAAAAGAACAACCAGTACGCACCCATAGCTTACACATCTTGAATATATATGGAGTAAAATAGAGTACCACTGAAAACTATTTACGATTACCTGTTGAAATTGCCTGATATAATTACTCCAATGCGTGTGAATCTCAAGTAGCTCAACTTCCTGCATGGATTGATCGAGACTTCAAGCAGTCACTTAATATTCGAAATCGCTTATGTTAGCTATCCCGATCGCATTCCGGACCCATTGCAAGTTATATAAATACGATAAATCTTTGTTTTAGATTAAAAGCTTCAAAATGCGATTATTTGAATCTGAAATCGTCAGTGAGGTGAACCGTGCCACGATCGCAAAACAGCGCTCGCTGAATAAACTAACACGGCAGAGGTGCACAATGGACACCAGTGAATGATGTTGTAAATGGCGCATAATGAGTTAGCTCATTATGCGCAACCATATATAACCTGTGAACCGTTTAACATTTGGATTTTGTGTATGTTGTCTCCGTTTTACAAAAGAAGCTAACCTTCCCTTACTTAGTCATGACAAGTGGTGAAGAGGTCTGACGAAAATCATGTTGCAGCAGAAATTTTTTCAAGAGCTGCTCAATCGTAATGAACAGTCCCGAACAAGCAATGAATCATCGCGAGTAATGAACAAGCAGTAAAACTTTACTCTAAATTTTGACTCTACTGCGATAACAAAATGTTATCAAAGTAGAGGGTACCGTTTCATCTCTGCGAGCAAGTAGAGAAATCACTAAAAGATCAAGTCGATTCTGAATTTCTGGAACAGCAGATTATTTCGAAAGATGTAAAATAGGCAACACCCATCGTACTATTCCACAAGACAAATGGATTGATCCGAATATGTGGAGATTTCAGGATCACTGTGAATCTACATTTGAATGCCGACCCATATATTCTTCCAGCATGGGAAGGCGTAAAATGAAAGGGAGCAGCGGCATACAATATTCGAATATTGATTTGAAAGATGCATACCTGCAGTTACCTATCGAACCAAACACCATAAAGTTTCTGACGATTTTGGCACGTCGGCTATTTCCGTTTTCACCGAATTCCTTTTGATATTAGCATTGCTCCTCCAATCTTCCAACGCTATATTGACAGACACTTGGAAAATATTCCAATGGTTGCCGCATATTTGGACGATATTATCGTAAGTATCAAAATTCGGGTAGAACATACTGCTAATTTGACGATTAGCAGGTCTTCAAACCTACTCGCGGGCACTGTCGAAAATGCCTATGAAAGAAGAAGTCAATAAGAGAACGTCGATGGAGAGAGTACACATGTTGCTCGAATATGACGCACCAAAGATTGGATTTTCAGCAGACGAATCAAGCAGAACGAGCTTAAATTACCCATTTATACATCGATTAAGACGATATTTAGAAAGTGATTGGCCGAATAAATGTGAAATCAATTACAGCCTTACGCGACTCGAAAAAAAACGAATTATCATCCGAAAATGGAATGATTCTATGATTACAACGAATCGTAGATCCCGTAAAATTGCGAACACCGGCAGTAGAGACACTACATTTGGGATCCAGGAATATACGCAATGAAAAGCATAGCTCGACTATAGTGTTGGTGGGCCGAGTTGGACAAGAACATAGAAAGATATGTCGGACAATGCAATTGTGCCAGACGCATAGTCTCGCGGCGCGACCACAACCGTTATGTCAATGAGATATTCATCAAGCAGCATAGCAACGTATCCACGTAGATTTCACTGGTCCGAACTTGGGACAGATGTATGTGTTGATTATTAATGCCTTCAGTCAGCGGCCAGAAGTTAATAAGATAGTTAATGTTTCCAACGGTGGAAACAATAGGAGTGCTGCGAGAGCATTCACATGTTGGGGAGTACAAGAAGAAATTATTTTCAGTCATTTGAATTCAGCAAATTTTGTCAAAGAAATGAAATGTTAGGAAAATATGATGGGCTATTTGGTGATGGTATAGGCATCATTATATATATGAAAACCAAAAGTCCTTAACAAGCCGTAGGTTACAGCCGAGAAAATAAAAACAAAACTAAGAATAAAGCAGATCACTTAAAACATGTTATCACACGAATCCATGAAAGTCTGTCTTGAGCCACCTTCTCCAATTCAGTTTTCCAATTCCGTTTGAATTGCTTCCATCCAATATTTGAAATCGCGAATAGAATATTCTTCGCATCATTTTCGAATGTTTTCAATGTGGATTTTATTGCTCTACCTCGATAACGTTTCCAGTGTAAGTCATTGCTCGAAAGGAACACCATTTTTGGAATACGTAAATTTTCCATACGCAGAACAAGTCCAAGAAAATGTAATCTGTTTTTTGTTATAATTTGAATAACAGAATCCCAAATAACGCATTTTTTACGCACAGTGTTATTCGGTATATGTTGCAGTGGATTTATTCTTGCAATCCGCCTAAGCCATTTATTTTCTGCAGCCATTACTTTTCTGGTTGTGCTAATTTTTCAGGCCAGCATTCCGATCCGTACAACAGAACTGGACGAACTATCGAAGTGTAAACTAGAACATTAGTTTTCATTGATAGCTTTCTATCACGCCATACTCTATTTAGTCGCTTAAAACTTTTGCTTGCTGTTACAATGCGATTGGTTTTTTTCAACATCACATTTGCATTCGTTGGATATTACCGTACCCAGGTATTTAAAGGCGTCACATGTTCAACCAATTGTTCGTTTAACTTTATATCAAAACGAAGATGACATTTTGCATTTCAAAACTTTTAGAGTTAGACCATATTTTGCTGAAGTAGTATGAATTCTAGTAATCATATATTGTAAATCAGCTGCAGTTTCCGCTAAAAGGGCGACATCGTCAGCATATGTGAGATCAGTGTGTAAACAATTGTTGGGATAAATTTGGATTCCTTCTGGTTGCTCGTCTAAACATTCTCTGAGTAATTCATCGATTGTAAGATTAAACAACTCAGTAGACAAAACTCCACCTTGTTAGGGAATTCCCACGTGACCCGGCTTGCTCAGTATAACTCCTGAGCAAGCCGGGAAGAGTATTCCCAAATGACCATTATCGCGTACAACCGATTCAGTTTGTCGATAAAGAGCCTCAATTATTTCGCATATATGTGTAGGAACTCTGGAGTTCCGCAATAGACGCATCATCACTGCACGATTTACACTATCAAACGCTGCTTTGAAGTCAAGAAAAGCAATGACAGTCGGTTGGCAAAATTTGAATCTAAGTCCCTTAAGATACGCAGCGAGAATATTTGATCTATGCAGCCTATGTGAGGCCTGAAACCTGCTTGATTCGCTCGAAGTTGAGATTCTCTCAATGGGCAATTTCTATTTAGAATGATCGATTCGAGAACTTTATAAGCGACATGTAAGAGTGAAATACCCCGATAGCTTGAGCAGTCACAATGATCGCCTTTTTTAAAACAGGGATTATGAATGATGTTTCCCAATCTCCAGGAATCCTCTTTTGTTACCAAATATCGCCAAATAGCTTGTGCAACCATTCAAGCCCCACATGGCCACTTGCTTTTCACAACTCAGGTAGGACACCATCGGGACCCTGTGCTTTACTAAATTTTAAGCAATTTACTGCTGTTGTGATATCTACCAATGATAGTGGGGCAACTTCACAATTGATTGTATCGACTGGTTGATAAATGGTTGAATATTCAGAGTCCAATCGATTCGCATTACCGGTATTTTTAACTGAACTATAGAGCCCTTTGAAGTACTATGTCCATCGATTGATGCGACTATCACTATCTAAGAGATAAACCGATTTATCTTTATTTAGTAAAAAAGGTTTCTTTATATCACGCTTACCGTCTGAATACCGTCTAATTAACTAGAAAAATTTGCGGGAGTTGCCATTAAGAGTAGCATTTTCCAAATATGTCGCGAGATCTTTCCAGAAACTTTCCTTTTCATTATAGATGCTCAATCTAAAAAGTTTCGCAATTTCAGACAACTTTTCTTTCGATGAAGACCCTAATTTAGCTTTCCGACTGTCTGATATATCCAGAGTTGTTTTACTAATCCATGGCTTTCTGGTATTTTGCTTTCGAAGAAGAAGTTTAGAGGCGGTAGAGAGTATAGCCTCTCGTAGTTGTGTCCATCTATAATTAACGCTCAAAAGTTTGTGCTAGTATTTGGCTAAGCTTGTTTTCAAAGTTAATTCTGGTAGTTTTGTCATTTATTTAGCGAGTGTCTGAGAAGTCAGCTCTATGTCGTTGGCTTGAGTGAAACTTTAATCGTTGTAATTTCATTAATAAAAGAGCATGGTCAGTTATTACATCTGTTCTCCAATATGATCTCCAATCAGCTATCAGACTATGACATCTTTGAATGAGAATGTAATAGATTTGATTACGCTCCTGTTCATTTGGAAACTTCAATGTTTCAAGATGACGTCTTTTATGTTGAAAACATGTATTTGCTGCAATGAGATCATGGGTAAGAAGTGTGTTCATTAATTTTTCGCTATTTGGGCATATATGTCTTCCAATTGCTTGCTTACCCACAAAAGGAACTGTCAAGTCTGAGTACTGGAGTTGCGAATTGAAGTCACCTGCAACTACAAGGAAATCTGGAAGGCACGCTGCCTAAAGCAAAGTCAAGATCTTCGTAGAAAGCATCTACTAGCGATTGACAGGTGGAGTTCGTGGAAGCATAGACACTCAATATGGTCCAGTTCGCATTCTTTCCTTTTAGACGAATTAAGGCTAGTCTGACAGGTTGCCAAACGGTTAGATGATCAGCTAAACTAGTACGAATGATAATTGCCACTCCATTAGGCATCATTAAGCAGTCTCTAGTGAAGATCGATGTTCAGCATCACGTGATACTCCTTAAGTAACCACGTAGAATAATTCCTTTGCCATTAAAAGAAAGAGCAATTTAAGAAATCGAAAAAATAACTAATGAAGATACTTTGATAGAAGATAATAAGAGGATGTGAAGTGGGCCAGCCTCTAATGGTGGCACAAAAAATACGGAAGTGTTTAATTGTGTGCAGATTTTCGTGTCACGATAAATACCCATGTTAAGAAGGAAAGGTGTGAAATGCCTACATTTGACGGTATCGCAAGTCAGATAATAACTGGAATTTTTTTTTCACGAATTGACTTGATAAATGCCTATCAACAAATGCAAGTGTGTGCCGAAAGCCAGGCTTTACTAACCGTTTCTAATCCGATGGGGTACTTAAAATTTACGCAATTGCCATTCGTGATTGTATCAGCCCCTGCTATTTTCCAAAAATATATAGATATTCTACCTCGGAGAATTAGTGGAGTAACTGTGTATTTAGACGACATACTTATTACGGGTGAAGATGAAAAAGAATATCTTAGAAATTTAGAAAACGTTCTACGTAGACTTCAACATGCTGGCTTTAAAGTACAGGGTTCACATTTTGCATTCTTAAAATATCGAATAAACTTTCTGGGGCACATATTATGCAAATGAGAAGTTGCCAACCGATAATAAAATACTTTAAGCTATTAGTAAATGCTTAGTCCAACATGTTAAAAAGAACTACGATCATTTGTGGGTATGGCCAACTATTTGCAACGATTTATTCCACAATTGCAAAGGTTAAGTTACTTGTTTTATCAATTGAAAATCAAAAAACAAAACTTTTATTGGAATAAAGACCTTAACGGGCACTTCAAGAATGTAAAGAACGTACTATTACATGAAGATCAACACAAGTCGCTCAAGTTCATATTCGGAGAAACGAGAAATATTCAATATGACAAATAACCGGCTTGTACGATGGGCACTGTTGCTTAGTCAATACAACTACAAGGTCTGGTGGCCCGGTATTGATTCTGATGTTGAACCATCAGTTAAAAGATGTAATGAATGCCAGAGACATCAAATATCAAATAAATCTGAACAACCATATGGGATTTACCCTAATGAACCTTGCAAAGATTACACAATACATCATACGATGTATCAGAATAAGGATTAGACACAAACTAAAATTTATTTTTATATTTCTCTAGCTGTTGCTATCATCCGATAATGATGGTATCTTATTGATACTAGTTTCTTATTTATTCTAATCTCAAATTCAAATAAAAATAAAAATAAAGTATAGACCATAAATCTGTAATAACCTGAATCCGACAATAGGTAGTTTCCATGTACGAGCAGCGTTATATTTGCTCCCTTTTGCTTCCTTGATAATCAAATGAGTAGATCCATTCTTATTCGTAGGCTTGACAAGGTTATCAAGCATTTGTGCACCCAAATGTTTACCTATATAAACAATACCGTCTTTCACGGACGACGTAAATCCACTAAAACAACAATATGGAATTTAATTCGTAAATTGAATGCGAAATTGATCTTAGAAACTAAATTAAATCTTACCAAAATGTAAGATTAATCTTTTAAAAAATGTATTATTCTTAAAACTTAGTGTTCATTAATGATGATAATGTAAAGCATTTAGATTAACTTAAGTTTTTGACATATTGGACAGTTTAAACTCGTATAACATGTTAAATATGCAGTCAAAAATATAAATTTTATACAAAAATGTGGTATTAAGGCCAAACGATTAAAATAAACAAAAGATTAGATAAAATTTAGTTAGATTAAACGTATAATATAATATATAATACGCCAAATATTATAATATATAAATATATAATATATATAATATGTCAAAATATAAAACACAGAGCAAAATATGAAATTAAACGTATAAATATTTAATTTAATATATATTATTTTAATAAAATAAATTATTAAATATTTAATCGTTTATGAACGACTTTGAGGACAAGTTACATAATTCACAATAATTAGGATTTTATGAAAAAAATCATAAAATATGATTTTATAAAAAATAATTACGGTAAAAATAAAATAATTAATATTTTTAATAATATTTTTATGATATTTCATAAAATCACAATTAAATAACTCCTAAACGACAATCGATAATTATTATGATAGGGCAATCCTTTCTGTTAATAATAATGGTTGCTAATACCCATCATAAATGTATTTTTTCTTTGAAAAAAGTACTCAACGAACAAAGAACTTGTAATCGACTTGCATAACTGAATTGATTGCTACATACACATAGCGCTGCTAATATATTATTTAAAATAAACTGTAATTTATTTTTGCTATAATATCATCTTCAAAATTATGTTTACCATCCAAAAGCAATAATTTATGGAGGATCAACTATTTGTTTTTCTGGCAACTTCAAATGTAAACGATAATTACATGATTTCGTATTTGTTTTTAAGTTTCTTTTTAAGATTTTCATTAGATTAAAAAACTTGGATATCTCAAATTTTTAATAATTTCGTATTTCTGTGGTATAGCCACTGATATCGTTTATTACCTCCACATAAAACGGAAATTATTAATCGAATTTGCGTAATTTGTCAGTTTTAAAGTCGTTAAGTAAAGTTATGTATATCAGGTACCCCTGACGACCTCTATTCCTTATTCGAATACATTGTCTGTTATTTATTAATCAATTCTAACAATTAAGTTTTATTTTAAATCTTAATTTTAAATTTTAACTTTATATAAAAGATCTAACTTGATTTATAACTGATATATTATATATCTTATTATATATATTCTTAATATAAAATTTAACTTGATTTAAATGATTTTGAAAATAATTTAATTTAATAAATAATATAATATAAAAAATAAATTTAGATTTAAATAATTAAATTTGCAATAATTTCTTTTTCAATTTAAGTCATTATTAAGTCAATAAAAGTCATTATTATTAAAACCAGAGTTATTCATTTATCGTTTAATTCAACGTTTACCTGTATAAGTGATCTCAATCTCTTTTTTTACATTGAACACATTGATATCTTGTGAACTCCAAATTATAATGTTTTTATCTTGTGATTCCAACATACAATTCAGAAACAATGTTCCTCCTGACAATCTCAATCCTTTATTCGAATACATCGTCTGTTATTTATTATTCAATTCATCAGTTTTTATTTTAAATTTCAATTATAAATTTTAATTATAAATATAAATTGTATAACATCGTATATAATTATTTATTTTTATTTATATATATTATTTTAATTTTTTTATTACTTATTACTTTAGAACTAGATAATCAAATTTAATCATAGAAAATAAGTCATTAGCGCGTATTTGACCCGTTGCTTTATTGGGTCAAGGAATAGAGGCCGAAACCTGATAGCATAGCAGTTCCTCCTTATGACCTTTATTCTTTATACTTATACATCGTATGTCATTTATTAGTAAATTCATTAAAAAAGTAACTTTTATTTTAAATTTTATGTTAATATAATCTTATAACAATTATTTATTATTTATAATTATTTATTATTTAATTATTAAATTTTGATTTAGCATTATTATTTTTTATATTTATTTTATAATTTGATAATATGTCATTACTTGCTTATATATCTAATACTAATAACCTCTAATCCTTATTCTTATTCATCGTCTATTATTTATTAGTCAATTCATAAAAATTGATTTTTATTTTAAATTTGAATTTTAAATTTTAACTTGATATAAATATAAATTGTATAAATTCTTATTTAATTATTTATTATTTATCCTTATTTTTATTCATATATCGTATAAAATACGTAGAGTCGGCTATCTCATATTGAAAGAGAACAATTTTTATACGGATGGTATGCACGTCAACTATCCACTTTACCACAAAATTAGAAGTTATCTAGGACGGACAGGTTTCATGTTGTTAGATCCTCCCAGAAAATACTACATAGAGAATGCCGATCAATATTATTTGAAGTAATTGTATGTTAATTGATATATATAATAGTGTACATATCATATTTTTTATATTAGCTGATATATCGATATATTATCTGAAATATTAAAATATAATCTGATATTTATCAGTTACCTATAAAGTATAATATTCGGCTAAAAATATCGTCACTTTTTTGTATTTTGTATAGCTGAATTGCAATATTAAATTGTCAAGATAATTAAAATTACTTGACGTTGTGCAGTTGAAGAATCAAATTATACAGAACAAAAAGTCCAATGAGCTACAAAACCGTAACTTACCTAACAGTTATGCAACATCGTTTCAAAGGTTTACTAGTCCAGTCGTGTTGGCAAATCGGACTATAAAATACACACGACTTTGGAGGTAACAACATGTTTCGAGCAATACAAGCTTGCTAAAATTAAGCAAATATATCATCAACACTTCAGTTACTTACAATCCATTTCCCTGTAAGGAATAGATCTGCTTTCACAGGCGAGCAGCTAGGAATGAGAAGTGGAGATAGAACTATGTCCCATTTAGCACGATCGTTTACATCGTCGCTTACAGATCCTACATATCGGTATTGTAAATATGCAATAATAACTAAAATTAGCTGATTTCTGAACATATTCATAAAACATGTTATGAGCACTTAGTATCGATTGAGATTTTAATTAAAATTTAAAGATTTCAAAATTGTTACGTCAAGTTTTAAATTGAGTGAATTATTAATTAAATTTTTATTAAACATTTAAGATTTCAAAATTGTTCTGGTGAGTTTTAAATTGAGTGAATTATTAATTAAATTTTAATTAAACACTTAAGAAAGCATATTAGCAACGAATAATATTTTTTCGCAAACAGCAAACGCATTCTGCAAGTAGACATTTAATATAATTGCCATTGAGAAGAAAAGGGCAAACGAGTTTCTTTTTAAGTTTCTTTTAAGATTTTTAATAGATTTATAAAACTTGGATATCTTAAATTTTTCTCAAATGATACCATTTCGCATGAATGTTTGTAATCATATAAGTCCGACGCGAAAGACGAAGGACACTGCTAGATGACGATTTGTCATCACAATGACTCATCAGTGCCAGATCCCTCCCAGACGGCAATCAGCATGATTCGTTGATTGCCGTCTGCTAGTCATTCTCTGCATCCAGTAGTGGGAGGGATCCGGAACTGATGAGTCATTATGATAACGAAACGGCATCTAGCAGTGTTCTTCGTCTTTCTTTCGCGTCAGGGGTTATATGATTACTTGTATTTTTAATAATTCCGTATTTATGTGGCTAATAGGATTTAATACTTGATAGTAACTGATATCGTTAATATTCCTCACATAAAACGGAAATTATTAATTTATAAACTAAAATTTCTTCATCGACTTTGCGTAATTTGTCGGTTTTAAAGTCGTAAAGTAAATATATTCAAGAGAGAACAGTTTATGCGGATGGTGAACATGTCAACTATCAACTTTACCGAAAATTTAGCGATTATCAAATCGGGCAGGATTCATATTGTTAGATCCTCGAATAAACCACGAATAAACCATAAAAAAACTACGAAGAAAACAATAAAGGTTTTCAGTACCTTCTTAACATTTCGTAATAAATCTAATATATTGATAAGAACCTTACAAAGTAGCAAGAATAAAAATTGAAATAAAGAGTAGCAAGAAGAATTAAATAAGGTAAATACATAAATGTATATTGTCGTTTCTCAATAAAACGTTATCAAGATTAATAAATACTAAACCCACAATCTTCTTCCATTTCAAATATACATTATTACAGGAACGAAGAAGAATAAAATATCCTTTATTTGATAAAAATTCTATATTTCGATAGCTCCTGCTATCATCATCAGGATTACAAAAAAAATGTTTCCAAAAAAACATTTTCTTGAAATATTTTTTTTGTAATCCTGATGATGATAGCAGGAGCTATCGAAATATAGAATTTTTATCAAATAAAGGATATTTTCTTCTTCGTTCCTGTAATAATATATATATGTTATCAAGATTATCGAGACTATGCTTTATAAAGTATATGTGCAAATTTTGCATAGAACTTAATATTAAACAATTTTAATATGAAAAAATAATATTAAATATAAACATTTTATATTAAAAATGAAAATAAAATACAGCTAAAATGATTTTGCTTACAGATGCAAATTTAAAAGAAAGTTTCTCTAGAATAATCTTTATGAAAAATGATCAAATGTAGAATAACAAAAATTAACAATAAATTATAAAATTAAATACCTTTGCAATTTTTGACAAGAGTTTGTAAATCTACTTTAGTAACTTTGTTAAAGCCAAGCAGTAATACATGTCGATTCTCAAACAACGCGCCTAAAGAAGATTATTCAGACTAAATTATACATGTATAAAATCTTGAAAGATCTCACCAAAGAGGTTTTCACGATCTTTAATGTCCAGTAGTGTTTCAAATTCCTCTGATTCCATCCATGTACCACGAAGAGCAGATATTCTGTTAGAAAATGAATTATATTTAAGAAAAAGTAGCTTACTAACCTCAAATCATATGAATTTTCCTCGTTAAAAGGAATATCTGCAATCTGGCGTTTGTCAATGGTGTCCTTGAACCAATCAAGATTTAGCACACGGCAATGTTTTAAGCTTAATAAAGGAATTAAAATACTAAACGGTTTTTATAATAAGAACTAAATACCTATAATTCTTATTGATAACCTCGTCCAACTTGGATAAATTTGTTCTACCAGAAAGAATATGGGTAATCGATGAATTCAAATTATGTAGCCTATAATGCATAAACTTTAAAGTTAATATAAAATTTATAAAAACTAACATAAAAATCGTAATTGAAGTATTAAAATAATTAAAATAATTAAAACTATAAAAAACTATTAAACTATTTAAAAATATTAAAAAACTTATAAAATAATAAGGTCAATTATTGATATAAATAATAAGGTCAATACTTGAAAAAAATTAAATTCAATTTTAAAATTTAATCTGTTGTTTAGTTAATGCATTGTAATCATGATATTGACATTGACACCATTGATATTTCAAGTTACAATATTCCCAAAATTAGTAAAGATCAGTAAAAAAAGTTGATATCCATTGGTATCAAAAATATATTAAATATATTAATGAACTACATGTTTATAATAAATTATATTTATTTATATTTATAATAATATATTAATATATATTAATATATTAATATTTATATAATTTATTAATATTATATTTACAATATTTTACAGCATGTGTCATTAACAAATATTAACAGTAATATTCGCAGTAATTTCAATATTGTGAAATATTGAAATATTAACTAAGAAATACCAGTGATACGGTTATTATGATTTTTTTAAATTTTTTAAATACATGCATATTTTAAGGAATTTGTGATATTTCGAAAACTAATAAAATTAAAAATGTGAATCACTGATGACAACGCATTAAATAAATGTAATTTAACACTTAAAGATGGCTTATACGAACATCATGTAAATACTGTAAGGCAAACAGAACTAAAATTGATCAATTGTATAAGCAAAAATGATACTTTTACAAAAGTGACAACATCAATCAGTATTTAAAACTAAAACCTAAGTTAGTTCCTAAATTATTTTAAAATCTTACTATTTATCTATTATTTATTTAATAAATAATAAATAAATTATGTATTTAATAATTTTATTATTTATTTTTAACACACAAAACTTGTCAGGAAAGAGAAAATACAAATGGTAGATGATGGGATCTAAACACAATGTTCAGCGTACTTCCGTAATTTGTCTTCTTGGTGGACCCTTAATGAGCGAATTCATTCTACATAGTCGCAATGTTAAAAATCTGATATTATTTAGATATCTGATATATTAAATCTGATATTATTTAGATATCTGACATATCTAATTAGATATCTGATATATTATGTTTATATACATATCTAATATATTTATATATCTGATATGTTCATATGTTTATATGCATATCTGATATTGTTTATTATATGATATTATTTGTTATTGATATTGATGCTTAGCATCAATATCGTCAATATGGCATGTAAAATTTGGAAATTATCTATCGATTCTGAAATTTCTATTAAATTCTTCAAATAATTGTCCTTCTTATCAGGACGTTTTGTTTGTTTAAACAAAGATTTTCATTGCTAGATGATTAGGCTTTAACAGCATGTATTTATTCCACGCATGATAGTATGTCGCGGGCTTGGCCCGTAATATTTCATATGATCATTTCATAAAGATCAACATTTATGTGAAATATTCAAATTTATTGAAATATTTAATTTTAAATATTTTTTAAACTAAATAATATTTATTTTCATAAATAAAATATATATTGAAATATTTTATTTTATTAAATACGAAATAAAATCTGGTGTTAAATATAAAAATCGTAATAGGATTTAAGAAACTTTCAATAATTTTATAAGTTTAATATGAGAAAATTTACTAAGTTTAATAAAACTAATTATATGATGAATTTCAATATAAAACGTTTACCTTTTACCGGAACAGCGTGTAATAACCGTTTCCGCCAATTCATCAAGATTTGCAAGTTCGTCAAAATAAAACTAAATCACGTGAATTAAAGCTTTTAAAAAAATATTTTATGAATATGTGAATAATTAGTGCGATTAATTTGAAAAATGTTAAAAACATGAAAATATTGGAATTAAATTTAGTGGGTTTATGCAAATGTTAAACAGTCTGTATTTAAAAAGTATGTTTCGAATTTTAGCTGATTTTTGAAAAATATAACACATAGTGATAAGAACTTTAGCCTGTATTCTTTGATCTGCAAGATGATGTTGGTTTAATTAATCGAAAATGCCGGTTTTTAATTTTACTTTTACTTAGAAGATAATGTTCATGATCAACGATTAAAAATGATTCACAAAATACGGCTATTGTTGTAAAAATTTATAATTTATAGATTTTTTAACAAAAAAATAGACGATACCCACATATTCTACACATAATAATATGAAAATATAATAATACTTATAATAATATGAAATTAGCCCACACATTCTTTCTCTTGCAATATGAATTGTAACTTGTCAACGTAAATAAGTAAATGATGTATTAATAAATAGTGGATAATTATATGCCAACACAGAACGAATGATGGTATTATAAATAATCGCTAACTGAAGAAATCGCTAGTTAAAGAAATCATGTTAAACTTCAAATAACGAATCGTAAGCTAGAGAATCTTTTGACAACGTTTTCTACATTATATTTAAACGATAAATAAGCTGATTTATGTCAGCTGATTTAGAAATTGAATAATCATTATGTGGAAAACTGCAACAAAAGATGTCAAGAAACTTGATCTATTCTTGTATTTATATTTGGAATCAAGCGTTTAAATTTTAAATTTAAATTTTAAACAATATTAAAATTGATATAAACAGAATAAGAAGTGGAAAAATAACGAATGCAAGCAAATAATCAGTCAAAAGTTAAATAATTCGACACGAACGAATTAATTTAAAATGCTAATACATTATTAACATCTAGCTTACTTTTTATCTATTAAACTAACCGAAAGTAATGAAAATAAAAATTAGCAATTAAATATATTTTTAACAAAGTATAAAGAAATTATAAAATTGTTAAATAATAAATAACATGTTTACTTAATAAACAAATTATTTAAATTTGATTCATACAGTTATAAACAGTAGCATAAAATTAATTAACAATATGAAATTTTCAAGCTTACATAAAATCCTTCGAATAATGGAAAGGGATCTTTACATAAATAGTCTATCTTTTCCTTAATTTGTTTAACGATTTTTGATGGAATCACATGTTTGGACAAAGGAGTAATAATAATAGCATCTGTTGAAGTGGGTACATCAACGTCAGATTGATCAACAAAGAAACTAGGAACTTGAGATGAGTCCATGGTTAATGATGGCGCTGGTGTACTTCCTGATAACTGTTTAAATGTATCTTAAAACAAGTAAATAAATTTTTGATACTTGAATGTGTTGAAACTTGGGACGATTTTAATCTACAGAATAATATCGATTGCAAATATTATAGATAATATTGTAGACAATCTGTGATTCTCAATAATATAATATATTGTAGATAATCTATCAATAAGAAATTATTATTCACGGCTAAAAACAATCAAATATAATTTTTATTTAAAATTAATAAATACAATTTACAATTTTTTATTATTATTTATTATTTATTATGTTATTTATTATATTGGCTAAAAAATAAAAAAAGATATAGCAGCTACAGTTTATTAATACATAAGTGATTATGCTAAACTGTTCAGAGCATATGTGTGACTAAATCTTATCATGAAGTTATTATTCAACTTAATTGTGAAATTATAAATTTGTTATTCACTCATAGAAATTATTAACTGATTAAAGGAGAGAGTGTATATAATCTTTATTGTAATCGAATGTTGGATAGCTAACTGCTATCATCATCAGGATAAAATTATATAAAACAGAAAAATTTACTGGTTATGTGATGATTACTATATCGCAGAAGTTCAAATATATTTTTAACTTTTGGAATTTTTCTATTATATTGAACTATTTCTATCGTTATCGGAACATTTATCATCAATATATAGTACACCCATATATTTTGTATCTAGTTGAGATCCAAAATGTTTAGTTGTTACGCTGTTCCAAAATATTTGGAATTGTTACTACAATTCCGAAGTATTTGTTTTTAAATCAATATGGGGTAATCAATATGACTTTTTGTATAAAACTGCTTGTATTTTACTGCTATCGAATTGTAGGAAATAATAAAAATATCAGTAAATAATAAATAAATAAACTACAAACTACCATTTCAAAATATTAAAAATAATTGTTTTAAAAATGTTAATACTATTGTTAACAAAATTAATTATCTGATCGATTGAAAATAGTAAATAACAAAACAACAAAACAATAACAATGACAAAACTAAAAAAAGCTATTCAAAACAAAATTAATTGTAAGATTAATAAAATACATTAATATATTAATACAATTAACATATTAGTAATATATTATTAATATATCAGTAAATGATTAATTGTAGGATTGATTAAAAACTGTAAATAAATTAAAATAATAAATAAAATGCAAGCTACAATTTCAAAATATTTGTTATTAAATCAATATCGGGTTTATTATTAATCATCAATTTATTAACCTTTTTGCATAAAAGTGCTTGTATTTTACGTTCAAGAATGTTATTCTCCACCGAAATCACTTTACTCCATATCAAACCAAATTTTACGATCACTATTTGAGAAATGATCTATAACAGCACATGATCTAATTCTTTTTTAATATTTATGTTGACTAATGTTTTGTTAAACCGTTACTCGATCGACTAATATACACTCTATCACAATCATCACAAGTGATTTAATATACAATACCATATTTATTGTAATGTGGTTCGCGTTTAAATATATTTATAACTTTTGGAATTTTTCTATCATAAAGAACTTTTTCTGTCATTCCTGAAGCATTTTGATGTTTAATTATTTTACTGTTCCATCTATCATCAATATATAGTACACCCATATATTTTGTCTCTAGTTGAGATCCAAAATGTCTAGTTGTTACGCTGTTCAAAAATATTTGGAATTGTTACTACAATTCCGAAGTATTTGTTTTTAAAATCAATATGGGGTAATCAATATGACTTTTTGCATAAAAGTGCTTGTATTTTACGTTCAAGAATGTTATTCTCCACCGAAATCACTTTACTCCTATCAAACCATATTTTATGATCACTATTTGAGAAATGATTTATAACAGCACATGATCTAATTCTTTTTTAATATTTATGTTGACTAATGTTTTGTTAAACCGTTACTCGATCGACTAATATACACTCTATCACAATCATCACAAGTGATTTAATATACAATACCATATTTATTGTAATGTGGTTTTGCGTTTAAATATATTTTTAACTTTTGGAATTTTTCTATTATAACGAACTATTTCTGTCATTACCGGAACATTTTGATGTTTAATTATTTTACTGTTCCATTTATCATCAATATATAGTACACCCATATATTTTGTATCTAGTTGAGATCCAAAATGTTTAGTTGTTACGCTGTTCCAAAATATTTGGAATTGTTACTACAATTCCGAAGTATTTGTTTTTAAATCAATATGGGGTAATCAATATGACTTTTTGTATAAAACTGCTTGTATTTTACTGCTATCGAATTGTAGGAAATAATAAAAATATCAGTAAATAATAAATAAATAAACTACAAACTACCATTTCAAAATATTAAAAATAATTGTTTTAAAAATGTTAATACTATTGTTAACAAAATTAATTATCTGATCGATTGAAAATAGTAAATAACAAAACAACAAAACAATAACAATGACAAAACTAAAAAAAGCTATTCAAAACAAAATTAATTGTAAGATTAATAAAATACATTAATATATTAATACAATTAACATATTAGTAATATATTATTAATATATCAGTAAATGATTAATTGTAGGATTGATTAAAAACTGTAAATAAATTAAAATAATAAATAAAATGCAAGCTACAATTTCAAAATATTTGTTATTAAATCAATATCGGGTTTATTATTAATCATCAATTTATTAACCTTTTTGCATAAAAGTGCTTGTATTTTACGTTCAAGAATGTTATTCTCCACCGAAATCACTTTACTCCTATCAAACCATATTTTATGATCACTATTTGAGAAATGATTTATAACAGCACATGATCTAATTCTTTTTTAATATTTATGTTGACTAATGTTTTGTTAAACCGTTACTCGATCGACTAATATACACTCTATCACAATCATCACAAGTGATTTAATATACAATACCATATTTATTGTAATGTGGTTTGCGTTTAAATATATTTTTAACTTTTGGAATTTTTCTATCATAAAGAACTTTTTCTGTCATTCCTGAAGCATTTTGATGTTTAATTATTTTACTGTTCCATCTATCATCAATATATAGTACACCCATATATTTTGTCTCTAGTTGAGATCCAAAATGTCTAGTTGTTACGCTGTTCAAAAATATTTGGAATTGTTACTACAATTCCGAAGTATTTGTTTTTAAAATCAATATGGGGTAATCAATATGACTTTTTGCATAAAAGTGCTTGTATTTTACGTTCAAGAATGTTATTCTCCACCGAAATCACTTTACTCCTATCAAACCATATTTTATGATCACTATTTGAGAAATGATTTATAACAGCACATGATCTAATTCTTTTTTAATATTTATGTTGACTAATGTTTTGTTAAACCGTTACTCGATCGACTAATATACACTCTATCACAATCATCACAAGTGATTTAATATACAATACCATATTTATTGTAATGTGGTTTGCGTTTAAATATATTTTTAACTTTTGGAATTTTTCTATCATAAAGAACTTTTTCTGTCATTCCTGAAGCATTTTGATGTTTAATTATTTTACTGTTCCATCTATCATCAATATATAGTACACCCATATATTTTGTCTCTAGTTGAGATCCAAAATGTCTAGTTGTTACGCTGTTCAAAAATATTTGGAATTGTTACTACAATTCCGAAGTATTTGTTTTTAAAATCAATATGGGGTAATCAATATGACTTTTTGCATAAAAGTGCTTGTATTTTACGTTCAAGAATGTTATTCTCCACCGAAATCACTTTACTCATATCAAACCAAATTTTACGATCACTATTTGAGAAATGATCTATAACAGCACATGATCTAATTCTTTTTTAATATTTATGTTGACTAATGTTTTGTTAAACCGTTACTCGATCGACTAATATACACTCTATCACAATCATCACAAGTGATTTAATATACAATACCATATTTATTGTAATGTGGTTCGCGTTTAAATATATTTATAACTTTTGGAATTTTTCTATCATAAAGAACTTTTTCTGTCATTCCTGAAGCATTTTGATGTTTAATTATTTTACTGTTCCATCTATCATCAATATATAGTACACCCATATATTTTGTCTCTAGTTGAGATCCAAAATGTCTAGTTGTTACGCTGTTCAAAAATATTTGGAATTGTTACTACAATTCCGAAGTATTTGTTTTTAAAATCAATATGGGGTAATCAATATGACTTTTTGCATAAAAGTGCTTGTATTTTACGTTCAAGAATGTTATTCTCCACCGAAATCACTTTACTCCTATCAAACCATATTTTATGATCACTATTTGAGAAATGATTTATAACAGCACATGATCTAATTCTTTTTTAATATTTATGTTGACTAATGTTTTGTTAAACCGTTACTCGATCGACTAATATACACTCTATCACAATCATCACAAGTGATTTAATATACAATACCATATTTATTGTAATGTGTTTTGCGTTTAAATATATTTTTAACTTTTGGAATTTTTCTATTATAACGAACTATTTCTGTCATTAACGGAACATTTTGATGTTTAATTATTTTACTGTTCCATCTATCATCAATATATAGTACACCCATATATTTTGTCTCTAGTTGAGATCATATATTCTATAGTTGTAACGCTCTTCTCTTTTAAATAAGACTAGTTTAATAGACCAAGTAGGACATCCAGTAGTACAAATTGCCTTCACTCTCAAGAAAAGTGAAGAAGACGTGGAAATCTTCCACATTTTTTGAAATGTTACTTCTTCAATCTTCAATATTGGGATCCTTGTTAATCTTTTGTGGAACATCAGTTTTATTTATGTTTGTAAAAGTCTGTAGCAGATTTAATTATATTTACAATAAGGAAAGATAACAGACCATCTATTTTATTTGTATTTCCTTGAATATTTTTATTTGCATTATTACCCATTGGTAAACCGCCTACATTTCATACCCACATTTCATTTTCAATAGAAAATTTATGTTCGTGGTACATACTCTAAATAAGGTCTCACAATCTTCAAAGGCAAATTGCTTCGCAAATTATGTATCTAAAAATAATTTTGATGTTAACTGTATAGCCTCCAACAAAGGGACATTTATGAACAGATATATAACATACGTTGCGATAATCATTTTAACAGAGATGTCAGTATCCTTTATTCGTTTTCCTAACATCAACCATCTCTTACATGATAAAAATGTTCATTACTCAAGTTTTCATAAAGTACTTCAGCTAATTACATAATAATAGGTGATGTACGTTGTAATTATTGGTATGGCAGAATGTACCAAATTATGGATTATGGAATATTGTAAACTCCATTAAGAATTTGTGTTCAAATAAAAGCTTTTTGTAACTTTTCCTTTCCTTTTTTGTAGCATCTATTTTAAAAATTACACTATGGGTGATAATCACAGATATAATTACTACCGCCGATATAATCAGCGGCAGGTTGAATTTGAAATAATCTGAATATCATAACAGATGCTAGCAGGAAGCTATTCTTTCTCATCTAAAAGGATCACTGATGTTAATCTACATAGTCAACATCAACAAATACCGACTCCTGGAGCAATAGTTTATATTTTTATTGTATTAATCTTTCAAAATCCACAGAAAATAAATGGAATAAAATATTCCAACATTTAGCAAAGGTCAGCAATATTTATTAATAGTCAATATTCGTAAAGACTTCGTGTATAATAAAAATTATATATCAAAATGAGTTTATAACTTTTATAAATTTAATAATAAAATTATATATCGTTGAGAATTGAATTCGTGTCTTGATTTAACTTGTTTCATTTTTAGTGAATATAAAATTACAGACACGAGTATATTTTTAATTTTACAATTTCTTTCTCTTTTCGATTTATGGTCCTTTTCAAGCATACATTCAGTGTATGCTTGGAAAGGACCATAAGTCGTTCATATTTGCTAGCTTTCGACAAATAGTTGAAAGCTAGCAAATAAAGAAATTATAAAATTAAAAAATACTTGTGTCTATAATTTTATTTTCACCAGAAATTAACTATTAATTATATTTAACAAATTTTAGATGCTTACTAAACTTAGAAAATATAGCTTAGTTTTGTTGTAACAAAACTAAGCTATAAAAATGAGATAGGCAATCAGAATAGACAATATTTCTGAATAGACAGTATATACTGTAAGGTTTGTCATTGACTGGTTATGAAGACTACTATGCGAACATAAAAATTAAAATAGATGAGCATAACAATTGCGTCAATACATATTCACGAAGGAAATGATTTACTAAGAAAAACGACTACACTATAAAATTTTAATTATCAATCGAACTAAGTATTTCTGTAAATTATGAATGATGCAATTGTCACAACAGATGTAAAATCGTGAAATAATTATTTGGTATCTTTTAACTTGATATAAATTATATAAAATCTTTTATAAAAATTATTTATTATTTGTAATTATTTATTATTTAATGATTACTTTTTTATAAATAATTGAATTATTTGGTAACTTTAAAAGTAATAACGAATTTATTGTAATCGTCTTCTGTGGCGAGTATATAAAACTTTATTCAGCTATATTTATGGCACTTTTATCTCTTTTTTATCTTTGAAAGTTCCGTTCGGTCTACCGAAGTTGTAATTTTAGCCTATATAGCCTAGTATATAAAACTTTATTCAGCTATATTTATTCAATTACACATTTTCTCTTTAAACAAATTAATAAATTATTTCTTATTCAATATTTTTGTATTAACTGTAATTTTAAGAGAAATTTTCATTTTAAAAAAGATGATAAAATTGTGTTCTCGAAATTATATCGATAACTGCTCTTCCTTTGATAAATTTTAATACATAATATTATTTCTATTAATAAGGCATTATTTTGGATTTTGTTTTTCTTTAAGTAATGAGTTTTATATATTTGTTTTTACGTTGAATTTGTGAACTACATTTTGATATAAAAGCACATCTAGTTGTTTGAAGTGATGCGTGGAAACTCTAAAAAGAGCATATGGATTAGGTGATGTTGTCTTCATGTTTATATTCCTTTGATAAATTTTAATACATAATATTATTTCTATTTTTGTTAGTTTTACTGTTTTATTATAAAAATTTGAAATAAAAAAACTAACTGACTGCAAATACTAACTTGTATCATATTGCAACGTGGATGACTCAGATTCATCGTGCTGATGAGAAGGTTTCTGCAATTTATCAGAATTATCGCTTACATCAGCCGTATACAGATCGTAACTTAGCAGATATCTACTGCGAATTGAATCGGTAATCCAAGTCAATTTTAAAACAGGTATATGATACTGTTTGGCTAAATCGCATTTTTGGCCTGAAATTTAAAGTAGCAATTTTTAATCGATGATAAACCTACTACAAACCCTTAGCAAAGTGGCAAACAAGATGAGTGCACTTATTGTTAAATTCGTAACTGAAAACACCTCCTGAATAGTTGAGAATATTTAAATATCAATATCGATAAGTCATTCAGCAAACCTTCTTTCTGGATGGAATTTCGTGTACTTTCGCGAAGCTCTGCAGTCAACCCTGTTGAAGCAATGACACAATTGCTGAATACACCGTATCTGTGCTTCTCTAATCTCATGTCTTCAATATTAATATGCCTGAATAAAATCATGGAAAGATAATCCCAAATTACAAAAATTCCGACTTTTTTGATTCTGTCCCAATATTAAAAATAGAAATTATTACAATATTAGCGGAGAGCATTATAAATACGAAAATCAATAATTTTAGTGATTTTGTTAGTCATTAGTTCAAAATTTTATTATCTCATTGCATAATCAAAGTGACATCTTAGTGATCAGATGTTATGGCACCCTTTATAAAGTAAATCCAGGCTAAGAAAGGTATTTATTTTCACAATAAGATAGCTCACAGATCAAACTAAATTCGTATGTAGAGTTTCTGAAAATTTTCGAAAAAATTAGATTTGATTAATAAAGTCAAAACATTAATGATCAGATTCACAAATTTCAAAACGTTTAGAACCTGGAGAAATACCCAATCTAAAAATGCCTAATCTTCAAATTAGAATATAAATGATTAACTAATATGAGTGATTTATTTTTAACTTCAAATAATTATGTTGATTCTTTACTAATTAGAGTCATCTTTAATTTATTAAATTATTAAATTTAATTCGAAATGTTTAAGATAAAAACATGTTATCCCTCATTAGTCATTTTTATAAAATTTTATAAAAAAGAAACAGCTCATATTCGTTTAGTAAGTGAGCAAATTTATCATGTAGTCTTATTCTAAAAAACTAATATTGATGATAAAGGTATATATCTTTACATGAACATTAAATAACGATAAAGTATTTAAACATTAGAACAAACATCATCACGAGTTTAAGATTAATATTGTCTTTGTTGGGTCAATGAATAATGGCCGAAATCTGATAGCATAGCAGTTCCTCCTGATAACATCTAATAATTATTACGTACATCGTCTGTTATTTATTAGTAAATTCATTAAAAAAGTAACTTTTATTTTAAATTTTAAATTTTAACTTTATATAAATTATATAAAATCTTTTATAAAAATTATTTATTATTTGTAATTATTTATTATTTAATGATTACTTTTTTATAAATAATTGAATTATTTGGTAACTTTAAAAGTAATAACGAATTTATTGTAATCGTCTTCTGTGGCGAGTATATAAAACTTTATTCAGCTATATTTATGGCACTTTTATCTCTTTTTTATCTTTGAAAGTTCTTTCGGTCTACCGAAGTTGTAATTTTAGCCTATTGTGTGTTTTTCTTTTATTAAAATTTATTAAAAGGTTTGCTATAATTAAAGCATAGCAATACAATAAAATTATTAATCTTTTGGTCATATCAAAACAATTAAGCAACAACGTAAAATAATTAAAATAATTGATCATTAATAGTAAATAATACCCACTTCAACCACTAAAATCATAAACTTGGTTTTCATTTACTTAATCATTATACATCAATTTTCTCTGATTTCTACGATAAGTACTTACGATTGAGTGCACAAACTCGTAAGGTAATCTCATAATTAATGATAAATCACCTATTGAAATAGTAATAGGAAAACTTATGCTAACTTATTGAGTGTTCTTGAGTGAAACATGTTTTGTAATTTAAATTTAAAGCCTTACTTGTTGTGTTAAACTGGTTGAATAAAATAATATGTTGATTTTATTTATTTTCTTAGCCACCTAAATGCATAATTGGCTAAATGAATCGTTCATAATTATTGGTAATAATTATAGGTAATCATGATAATTATTGTGAATTATAATAAATTATTAATTAAATTATTTACTCTGTAGAAGATATATCCCATATTTCTTGAACCCATTCAGGCAACATTACCGGTATTGCTAAACGAAAAGCCATCTAAAATCAGAGCAATAAAAACGTCTTAAAAAATCGATATTGTGTTACCTTATACTTTGGTGTACGCCCATCTGAACAAATTAGGTGAGTAACCCCTTTGACAAAATTTCTACTGTATCGACCTCCCATCATTAAAATCTTTGATTGAATTTTCACCTGTTTAATTATTGATGTAAAAAGATTTCTATAAAAACCAAAATTTAAAATATTTTAAAAATTTAAACTAACAAAATTGCAAATTTAAAAAAATCAATCCTGAAAAATCGAAGTGAATTTAGTTTACATTTTACTCTCGATATAAACAATAAAAAAGTTTTAATAAATAAGAATAACCAACTAATATATCACAATGATGTGATCAGGAGATCATTGAATCATGTGTGATCATGTGATAGATTCATACATTTATTTTGATAGATCAAACAAAGTGATTTCTCAGCAGAAACCAGCTGCGTCATCATTCTTACATATATAAATATATATAACAGTTTCTTGAAACTAACAAAGTGGAAAATTTATTATTTTTCTCAAATATTTCAGCTTTTCTCAGTGTAATTTTTGCAAAAATACAAAATAAACTACAATTTATAGAGCCATTATAGTAGAATGGCTCTATAAATTACCGTAAATTACATTCTAGTAAATTACAATTGAAGTCCCAACAGCATTTAAAATGTGCGTCAAGTGTTCAAACGATTCTACTTTTCCTGCAAACAATGCCTCAAATGGTAAGGTTTTTAGCAGTTCTAATACGGAAAAAGGCACAGAGGTAAGAGACTTGTTGCCTAACTTTTCTACAGATATGGGGGTACTACCCCCCATTCCTAAACTAACCAATTTAGCTATTATTTCGGTCTCTAAGCCAATTGAGAGACATAAATTATTTAATGTTTTTTTGAGATACTTTGTAAGGAGTTACAGTAACAGTCTTATTTAGTACAGTGCGTTTGTTCGAGACGAGTATAAAGGTCTCCTTCGTTAATTCTGAAATCATGCATGAATATAATAGATTTTTCGGCAAAAATCTAGCCCATCTGGGCAATTTACAGTTGAATCCAATCCAATCAACCCTTAAAATATCAAATTTTCCCCATCTCTAGTGGTGGAGGACGTGTGTGAATTAAAATCGAATTACAATCTGCTTTCTGTACGATCTGTCAAATCTAAAGCGGGACAAGATATTCCAATTGCATTCTGTACCGCGGATATTGACCACGCACTCATACTAGCAAAATCGGCCTCCAACCTCTATGTGGGGGCACTGGGGGTCGACCTATTCATCGACGAGAATATGTAGAGTTTGCGGTAGTGACTCCTGCAATTTCTTACTTAAGGGAGAGAAATGTACGGCTCACCCAGTCTGCCGTAACTGCACGGATACCATCCTTCCTGGTCCAGACGTTGCAAACATTTCAAGGCTTACCAAAGGACTTTTTCGGGTCTTTCGAACAATACTAAATCCGCTACTGACTTCTCTACTGTTACTGCTTATTCTGACAGAATGTCCAATAAAGACATACTTCAACTTATAGATTCGAACAAAAAAATTATTTTGGCACAGATGGAGAAGATGATCGCTCCTCTGGTATCTGCACTTCTGGGAACTTCCAATACTAAGGCGTTGCCGGAACTTGCCTTACCTCACTCAAAGAAACGACCGGATTCTGCTCGGACAGTACCCCTTCTAAAAGTTGGAAAGCTACTCAAGCAGAAGGTCACCTCAATACCGGGAAATAAAGAAATTGCCCAGGGGTTCCTATCCTGGATGGGACTAGTGGTGGGAATGGCAACCTTCCTGCACTTAGCTCTGTTTAGGTTGGCTTCCCCCGTCCAACTGATCTGGATGGGGCTAGTGGCAGGGGGTGACCCTCATACACCTAGTTCTGTCTAGGTTGGCTGCTCCCGTCCAACTGATCTTCCACATTGGTAAGTAAACACGAGCCTTTTTCACTGAATATTCTTCAGTGGAATTCGGGAGGTGTTTCTGCCCTTAGACTTTTATCTGGAAGAGAAGCTGATGTTACAGTGCTTCAGGAGACGCAGTCAATCCGTCCCCCAGGACATTACTCGATTTATACCAAAGCAAATTTGTTCCCACTATACTCCGTACATAACCCCACCTCACTCATTTTCATCTCAAGGACTCTTGACCTTAGTTAAGTGCTCCTTAAGATCTTCACTCCTGCTAAATTACTCTTGTTCAGCCCTGTCTTGTTTGGTAGTTTAACTCGTTAAGAACGGTAAACGCCTCAGTCTAGCCAATGTATACATCCGCCCAGGGGAGATTCATAAGAATCTGCCCTCCTGGATGGTATTATTGATAACGGCTACGACATGGTACTAGGTGACTTCAACGACAGAACTGGTCGTTGAATTAATGCAGCACTCCGCAGAGCCAGGAACGGTTATCTTATTCATAAACCACCCTCCCGCACCTTTCATTGCATATCAACGAATTCACTCCTCGACTTATTACTGCTCCATGAGAGGTAGTTGTTAAAATCCTTCTATACGGAGCAGTTGCGACAACATCTATCCACCTCTCATGATCTAATTCGCTGGCGGATAGAAGATGATACGCTGATTCGTAGAAGATTCAACTTTGACCCAATCAGAGTGGCTTTCTTCCAGGCTGCTAACCAACGCTTCCCCTGAATTGGGAATGATAGTTTAACCGAATTCAATTCCTACCGCTCTTCGCAAGCTACCGCGTTGCATTCGACAACCTATGAAGGTCGCATTTTCAGTGCCACTCCGACAAAACTCGAGGTCCTAGCTAAACTGCTGAACCTCCCTAACCTCACTGCTTCCGCCAGACAGGCTCTCTCGAATGATAACTTTCACACCAGATATTGGTTCCAGCTGAGTAGGGATAGAGCGAGTATTGTTCGTCTTAACCCATCTCAGTCTTCCTTTTAGAAAATATTCAAGGAGAAGTTTGTTTGTTGAAAGGATAGGGCTTTGGGTTGGATCGGTAGTATAGACCTCGGAAAAGTTTTGGAGGAGTCATTAGCCCAACACAACTATGGAGCCACGCAATCACCTCAATCAATCACGCCTTGGGGAGACTTCAGGAGTAGGGATTTATCTGTCACAGATATTCTCAACGCCTGGGGGCCTCTACCGGGCAACTCCTAATCCGTCGCTCCACACTCTTCTCGTGTCTGTCAGCTTTTGACAGCCGATCAAAGAAGGGAGATGGCCGTCACAATGATATTAGCAACCCCATCCGATGTAACCGGCATCAATATTAGTAGAAGGATTTTTTTACCTGAAAAGTATCCGGTCTCTTGTCTTAAAGACCTGCGGCCTATTTCGAATTAAAATTCACTCATCTCGATCTACGAAAAAGCGCTTGCGTGTAGAATTCGCGATCATCTGAGTAGGCGAAATTTAATCCTACCTGGGTTCCATGGGTTTGTCAAAGGTCGCTCGGTCCATTCAGCTGTTGGTGAAGTGCATCGGTTTTGTCAAGAGAACAGTCATCAACTCGTTGTGGCCGTTTTCCTTGATTTTTCCGCTGCAGTGGTGTGCGCTGATGACACCACAGCCCTGTTCACTAGACGCAGGTGCAAACTTGTAGTCTCGGACATCAGCCGCTTCTTTTTAAGATTAAAAGACAAGTTACCAAAATCCAATCTTATTTTAAACTCCGCCAAATCGCAGGTGGTTGTCTTTCATGGCAACCATGCAACAAAGCATAAACTTAAGAGATTAGCACTCTCTGCTCTCTCCTCTATTTTTGCCTCTGAACAACTTCCCACCTTCACAAGTCGAGTAAAATACCTTGGGTTCACTGTTTCGATGAACGGGTCGGCGAAAGCTGACCTAGATAGACTCAAACGTATCCTGAAGAGAGCTAGGTGGGCTCTCTTCAGGATATGAAATGATATGATATCATATGCTCATACTTCAGCATATGATATCATATGCTGAAACGGGTTCAGCATATGTCGTTGAAAGGGAAAACCCAGGTGCGCCTTTGGGGTACCTGGGCTATCTCGGGATTAGTATTCTTTTCAAGAGGACGTTTCCCAAAGCAAAGGCTAAGGTTTCTTAAGCTCCTCATCTCGTGTTTACCCAGCATAGTCTGCGCCGATTGGACTCTTCGGGGGTGAAAGACTCCGGGTGGTTCAATCGGAAGGCGGCGCGTTGGATTGGTTAGGGGCTCAGATCCCTATGGATTTGAGGCCGTAAATGGAATATAAGACTATTACAGACTGAAGATAAAAAAGAAGAGTGAACTTATTTTCTGTTTGTCTAACTCGTGTTTATTCCATTTATGTTTTTTATTAATAAAATCTTATTATTATGGAGTTGCAACCACTTAGAGATAATATAAAATTTATGTCTAGTTCAACAACTCGGGACAGATCATCACGTATGGACCTTGTATGAATGAACTTTAAAGAGAGTGTATCGGAGCGGCCGTACATCGACGTTTGTGTATTTAATCATTTGGCTTCTTCATACTCCCAATCTAAGCCCAGATCCTCATTCGAATATCATGCTGGCCGGAAAAGTGTGAAATACACAGAGAGAATCCACGTTGTAGAGGCAGAAGTATTCATTCCCGCAATAATTTCGACGGCATAAGGCATTGGGGTAGAACTTGACAAATTACCACGTAATGCAGCACGAAAAGTCGCATACAATCGTAAACTAATATATGCTGATTGCATTACCAACATTCAAAGACGTATTAGCTTTGCAATTCTAAAAGCGGTAAGCATAACTTCGCGGATGGCACGAGAGCATGTGTTCAAAATTAAGCACTATTTAGTGTAAAGACCGATTTGCGGGGAACTATCGTTGAAAAAACTTATTGTAAAAAAATATTAAAAAAATATTGTTATGTTTGCACATTTCTGTATTTATTTTGTATTGTGTTAATGGCGGGTTTTCTTTGATATTGTAAATATTTTCCATGTTTGTTCCATGTGGAAAATCTATCATCAATTGCCCAATCAATCTCATTTACGTGTGTTTTCTTGTCATTTTATGTGTCAAATTAGTTTCAATTATCGCATACTTTAATATAATTTCTTCGCATTCGTGAATGTTCATTTCATGTAAAAGAACACCATCTCGTTCACACCTATTACAACGTATATCGCTTCTTCTATTGTTTTCTAGTAGCCTAAGGCATCTATCTGTTTCGCCTACATATTGGGTATTACAAATTCGGCACGTTACCATATTAGTTACACCTTCAGTATTACAATTCGATGAAATTTTTATATTATATAGTAATCCGGTTTTTGAGCTTTTAAACATTTTTTGGGTCATCATGTTTTTACAATACATACATCTATTTCAATTACAAGGAGTACATTCACTTTTCGTCATATGATTACCGTTTCTTTTCGGGAAATTGCAGTTCAAACTAGATCTTGTTAGCTTGCTTTTTAATGACTTAGAATAGCGGAAATAAATGGTTCCATTTTTCAGATTTGATTAAAGTTCTTGTGGTAAGTTGTTTATTAAATTTTAATAGTCTTGTTGGATTTTATGAAGTGCGGGATGATATTCTATTATAGTGTATGGTGAATTACTTTTTTATTATGTTTTTTGTTCTTGGGTACATTTTGACGGCGATAATTTTATAGGTGTATACCTGAGAATAACCTCACAATTTTATATCGTACATAAGAGCTTGTAAATATTTTTTCCACTATGATGGGCAAATCCTCCTTGCTTCATTCCTAATTAAATTTCTTTTCAAACTTGCCGGAACATTAGATTTTGCATTCATATACATATGAGTTGAAGAAGGTTTCCGATACGGTTCTGTAATGCATAAACCACATATAGATTTTGTGGCAAGAAAATTACAAGCGTTACCTTCTTAAGTTGAGTTGACTGTCAAACGTAATTCACTGATTTGTTAATATTCTGTCTTCCAATAATCTAGCGTATTGCTCATTCCAACCCATGCTAATATTATGTCCTCCAAATATCGGAACATCAACCAAATATCGGTTGCCTGTGTGCCTGTATGACATTGTAAATGAAATCTTTTCCAAAAGTGTCATAAACGCCTTCATTCACAATGTCACATAGGGAACCTAAATGACCAGTAGGTACTTCATTCTATTAATTAGTGTTGCCAAGTACTCCATCATTTCGATGCTGAAGTGATCGTCTAGAATTGACATTGTGACTGAAAGTCGTGAGTCAAAATTCAATTTACCAAGCAACACATATTTTCCATAAATACGCATTTCTTTAAAAAACCTGGACCGTTGTTTACCAAGCACATTCGTGCCCAACCATCATTCTGCATGGCATATCCATTAAGGATCCAATGAGTGCAGCGTAAATTCAGCAACAACCTCTGTCTAATGGTTAAGGATGGTCCGCATAGCAATTCGATCTGATAGAGAACGCAAGCATCAGTAAATTAAGTAAAGTGTCGTAAACGGCTTTATAATGTCGCACAGGCAACCGAAACGATTAGTGGGTACTTCATTTTACTGACGAGTGTTGCCGAGTACTCTTTGATTTCGATGCTAACGTTATCGTCTAGAAGTGACATGGTGCCTGAAAGTCGTGAATCAAAGCTCAATTTACCAAGCAACAAATATTTTCTATAAATACGCATTTCTTTAGAAATCCTGGACCGTTGTTTACTTGCCACATTCTTACCCAACCATCATTCTACATAACATATACATTAAATATCGAATGAGTGTAGCATAAATTCAGCATCAACCTCTGCCTGGTGTTCAAAGATGGTCCGGAGAGCAATTCGATGTTAGAATGTTCGATGTTTAAGGATGGTAGAGAGAGCAATCTCAGTCAATAAAGCAGTGCCAACAATATATAAGCCAATTATATATGAGTCAATTATATATGAGCCAATTATATATGAGCCAATTATATATGAGCCAATTATATATGAGCCAATTATATATGAGCCAATTATATATGAGCCAATTATATATGAGCCAATTATATATGAGCCAATTATATATGAGCCAATTATATATGAGCCAATTATATATGAGCCAATTATATATGAGCCAATTATATATGAGCCAAATATATAGCAGCCAATTATATAGCAGCCAAATATATAGCAGCCAATTATATAGCAGCCAACTATATATACGGCAAGTATATAAAAGCCAATTATATATGAACCGTTACATATATGCCAATTATATATGAACCATTACATATATGCCAATTATATATGAGCCAATTATCTATTAATATATTATGCATTATATATTTAGCATTATATTTATGTGATTAATATAGCCATTATATATTGTCATTTTATAAATGAGTCAATTACATATGAGGTAATTATATATGAGCCAATTATATATGATCCAATTATATATGAGCCAATTATATATCAGTCCATTATATAAAAGCCAATTATATATGAGGCAATTATACGAGCTAATTATCAGCCACTTGTTGCATAAGTAAATTATATTAGTATATTATACACTTTATATCATATATTTTATATTTGGCACTTTTATCTCTTTTTTATCTTGGAAAGTTTCGTTTGTTCCACGAAATTAGTAATTTTAGCATATTTGGTACTTTTCTTTTACTAAAATTTATTAATTTATGTCATTGAAATAGTTGTATTATTTCAAGACACGCCAGCAAAGGAATTATTTAAAATATTAAAATATTACACTTAAAATATTTTCCATGATAGAACACTAGCGATTATCTAACTTTTTTATTGGCATGTTAATAGCAGGGAATGTACATAGTTATTTAGCTTTTTATTAACGTTATTACTGAATATAATATACGAATTCATAAAGATGCAGATATAGCATCGGTTTCTTGTGATTATTACTATCTAAACATAGACAATATATTGCATCTACTACTAGTTCTACTATACAAATAATTGGTCGATTATAGATTATATATTAATAAAATATTATACTAATATGATTTTATATTAATGTAATAATATTTAATGATATTTAATATTTTAATAAACGCCCATAAGTAAATATGTAACATAACATAGGTCATAAAAGCCATCAAGATTTACAGTTTTTTAAATCTTAGTTTGAAGAAGATCATTCATTAACATATAATTGTGAAAAATCATTATATTAAATCCATATGTTTCGTTTTGGTTTATTGCTAAGATACCTTTAACCATTTATTTTATATTTTTGCAAGCTTAAACAGATTATCTTTATGACTTGACGGTTAAACTTTAATTAATGATAAAGTTATAACGTTTGCGTATTGTAATGACATATAAATAAATTCTAGCAATCAGTAATTGGATTTATACAATACATACGAAAATGTGATAAAATTTATTAGGAGAAATCCTTTATCCAACAAATTGAAAAAATTACTTATCTCCAAATTGTTATTAATATTTTGTAACTACGACATTAATTAGAAATAATAAATTTTTTAATAATAAATAATAACATTTTGGAAACTTTCGTATGAGTAAATGTTAAATTAGACGAAGATTTTCGCTTGACTAGTGATACATGAGTTTGTACTAATGCTTTTATAGTATGCGAGTGTATTTTTAATAATAAAACGTAATATAATCTAAATACATCAATATATTATTAATTATGATTACCTTCAAATTTTTATCAAGTCCGCTTGTAGATGCAACGATGCCCTTCATGGCATAAGAATGAATAGGATAATCAGAATTTTGTATCATTCCTCCAGGTGTACGTAGGGCATCCAAAATTAGTAACGGCTTGACAATCCTAAAAGCTTAACTCTTATTATTGATTCATAGTGTTCGCAAAAAACTTTGCTTATAAGAAAATACACATATACGATTTTTAATTTAAAATCAATTTTTGTTTTTAACATAATTTTTACTTTAAAAAAACTAAAATCAATAATTTTATTACTCAATACTTACTCAATACTATTACTTTTATACAATACTCAATTTGACAATTTAAAAAATTTCATGACGAAATTTCCAGTATTACAATTTGCTTATAAAATACACTTTAATAATTTTTTGTATTTAATTCAATTTTAAAGTTTTCATGACGATCGATTAGTATTTTATTTTTCTATCACAATTGGTAAATAAAAAGAAATAGGTTAATCCAAAACTGTCTACAACGATTTTTGTTAAATTTGTAAATGTTTCGAAGTAAATGTTATTGCATTAATTAGGGCATCCACACATACCATATCTCTGAACCAATAGTATGGAACCACCTTCTCATTGACATTTGTACTTTTCCAGCTTTCGAACCTTTTTAAACAGCATTTTTATATCTAACTCCTCGCTATCAGCAGCAAAGTCTGACCTGACCTTTCTTCATTTCGCGCGATCTTACTCATCTCGCGCGATCAAAAATTATGTAGTGTCATAGTTTCTCTTGATCTATCGTCTGCTTTTGACATCGTCGATCACTCGATTCTTCTCAATAGTCTTCTTCGTGATTATGCCTTCTCTTTACACACTGTGGCTTGGTTTTCTTCATATCTATCAAACCGTACTTTTTGCGTGTGTTCTAACTGTTCTCTCTCCCTCATTAAATTCTACAATTCTTCCTATCGTTGACAATATCGTTTTCCTAGGCTTCAATTTCGACAACAGACTTTCACTTAAACCTTTTGATAGAGATAAAGTACGCTCATCTACCTTGATTCTCCGCAACATCCGTCAAATTCGTAGATTGATCGATTTCCCTTCATGTATGCCTATCATATCTTCTCTCATTTTCTCAAGACTTGATTACTGTCTGAGTCTATTTTCCAACTCACCTAAATCCACTCTTCTTCCTTTACAACGCATCATCAACGCAATCGTCCGAGTTATCCTCCGTCTTCGCCGTTTTGATCATACATCCCACTATCTTGTTTTTCTTGATTGGCCTACCATTTATTGTCGTGTTCAAATTCGTTTTTTATCATTGCTTTTCGCCTTATAACTTTTCATACCTTCCTTTTTTCGACAATTCTCGTCCTGTTTACTGTTCCCTGCGTTCCGTTATTCCCTTCTTTTACATGTTCAAAACTACCCTACCTTTTTTAGCTTCCGCTCCTTCGTTGTGGCTGCTCCTCTCTCGTGGAATTATCAGCCCATTCATATCCGCCAATCAACATCAATGCCGTGCGTCAAACGCCAAATCCGATTCCATTTCAACAATTAACTAATTAATCTGTGACTTTTGCTGTTCTTTTTTTGTTAGTGGTTTTGTAAGCGCGCAGTTGGCACGCATTCGTCACGTTAAATAAATTATTATTATTTCACATTTGTCCCTCTGGTATATATATCTTGTCCATTAAAACCAAATCCATTGTAGGCAATACTAACGATAATCCTGACATATTGCATGCTTACATATTTCTTGCCAATGTACATTTGACTTTTTATCTTTTTTATTTTTATTTTTGGTGCAAAGATGCAGTATCCGACATCAGCCGTTTCTTTTTAAAATTATGAGATCAGTTACCCACATCCAATCTTATTTTAAACTCCAATAAATCGCAGGTGGTAGTCTTTTATGGCGCCCCTGTCACCAAAAAGAAACTTAAGAGACTAGCACTATCTATACTCTCCTTCATTTTGCAGCCTCAACCACTCCCTACCTTCACAAGTCGAGTAAAATACCTAGGGTTCACTATTACGGTAAACTGGCAAGCGAAAGCTGACCTGGATAGACTTAAACGTATGCTGAAGAGAGCTAGCTGGGCTTTGAAACGAGCTTAGAATATGTTATTAAATGGGAAAACTCGAGTACGCCTTCGGGGTACTTAGGCTATTTCGGGACTAGTCTTCTTCTATAGAGGACGTCCCCCAGAGCAAATACTAAGGTTTCTCAAGCTCATCATCTCGAGATTACCGACCATAGTTCGCCTCGACTAGACTCTTAGGAGTGAGATCCCCCGAATGGTTTAGTCGGAAGGGGGCGCGCTAATGCGGCGGGGTGGGTGGGATCCGATCCCTCTGAACCTGAGGAGGATGAGGCCTGTAGAGAATGATATAAAAGTCGTCGGCAAGAATAGATAAGTGCGTACTAATTGAACGCTGTTTTGTATTGATGTTTGTTACTTTCTTATCAGCTTTATTGTTAATAAAACCTTTATTTATAAATAATTTTGACCTGAGAATAAATAGCAGTTAGCTATCGAAAATTTGACTTTTAGTAAAAATAAAAATTTCATTCTCTCCACAAATTAGATATAATTTAAAAATAAGTGAACAAATAATATTAAAATTATGTGGATCTAAAGCATTTTATGTGAGTTAAAAACATGCTACAAATTTAAAAAATTCCCAAAATTTAACATTTTGTCAAAATTAAGCATTGAATACAAATGTTTTTAAATTATTTTAGACACATAATGCATTTGACTTTTATAGATAGTGGCTCATGCAGACAGGCCGCTTACAAGTCCACTGAAATAAACAAAAAATAAAAAATAGTATGTCTGAGTCCATACCACGTAGCCCGATGTTCGAACGATGAAACATTCGGATCTCATTGCTAGCTTAACTGCGAGGCCTGGTTGCTCAGTAAAAGGTGTGAAGCATGGATTTAAAGGTAGTGAGGTTAGGCTGGCAACGAAGTTTAGGGGGAAGATAATTCCAAATGAGAGGCATTGAAATTAGACAGGAACGCAGGCCAAAGTTAGTCCGATGACGAGGAATGTGTAGCAGGAACTGATTGCTTGAGTGAAATGCTCTGGAGGACGAATGCTCAGCACCGTGCGATTTTTGGTGAAATCCGAAGGAGAATAAAAAAGTAAACGAAAATCGAGAACTGCAGAGTAATATAAAACTCGATTATGTACATTGAGTCAATGAAGGTTGATAAGTTTATTGGAGATAAGATGAAAACGCCGGAATCAAAGAAGTATGCGGGGTAAAGTGCGAAGAAAGCGATACAGAGAGGCAATATCACAAAATGGGGAGTTTGAGAAAAGTGAGATGCAATAGTCAAGAGGTAGCAGGATGAAGGGCATTAGAGTGTTGGAAATAGAAAATTTATATTTATTTTATAAATTAGCGTTTAATTTTGTATGGATAGATCAGCTATTAAGCAACAAACACTAGAAAATCAGTGTCACACTACCTGCAGCGTTCACTTGTAAGCTTTTCGAAAATTTTCCCAGTGAACGGACTCATTATAAAAACAGACTTTTGTATAGAATAACTCTTTGGCATAGTATCCAAACTTCTAACAGTTTTCGGCTTTAGGCCGATACCAGATAAAGCCTAAACGAAATTAAATAATAGTTTAGTAATTGCATGTCCATAATTTGAAAAAATGTCGATAGCGGTATTCCATGCTGTATATACCCGAAATACATCATTTAGCATGTATGACTCGGAACGTTGCTCTTCTGATGATCGTACAATAAACACAGTTAGTTCCCGAACACGAACAGCTGTCATCTTCTTAGTTCATATTTCTGTTAGTGTAATAAATTCTAAAACAAAATACATAGTGTAAAAAAATTAAAACGGTTCTTTGAAAATACAAAAAATTTGATAAATATTGTAACGAAATCATAAATACGTCACCGAAAGAATAAGCAATTAATGAATAAGATCAGATAACTGAGTCTACGTATATTAAATTATTTATAAATTAAACATAAGAATAAATAAAAATAAAATAATTAAATAATAAATTATTAAATAATTATAAATATTTTGTTAATTTGATATAAGATTTTATATTATTTATATAAATACTAATATTATAAATAATATAAAATATACTAACTTATGTTGGTGGATTATGTAGCAAGACCTTGTAACTATCCACAAATGGACGTTTATAAAGGCGTATAAAAAAGAACATTGTTCTCGTAGTACAATACCTACCACCTCGGACAACATTACTAAACGGTAAATTAGCTCTAGCTATACCAACGACTTTCTCATAAACTAAAAAGAGCATGCTAAATATTTGACAGACAGCTTAATGTTCATTATAAGACAGGTGTCACTCAACAGGATTTTCAAATGCAAACCCTACAAACAAGACAGTAGCGTCGTGTATGCTACACCTTGTGCTAATTGTAATAGATCATACGTTGGTCAGAACAAACAAGATCTTTCCAAGGGAATCTACCAACATTAGTATGGTTTCAAACGACATTAAACGTCATATGCTCTATTTAATTACGCCATATCCACTGATCGTATAATTGCATTTGAGAAGGCGGAATTGGCTAATCAACAATATACGATGTATCAGAATATGACTAGAAGTTATGAGGAATAAAAGCTATGTAATCAGGTATCGGCTCCTGTTTCTAGACCCAACATAGCAAAAGGGCCAAATACATGCTAATGACGTATTTCCTTAAATACGTCGAACATGTAACCTGGCGCCAGCTTTAGCAGAAAACCGAGAGGTATGGAGAAGACATATCAAAGCCGCCGACCCTGGCCTGCCATGAAAAGGTAACGAATAAAAAAAAACACATTTCCGCAAATGAAATTTAATTATCAATTCCTCGACATGGTGAATTCGATAGTGAATTTCTATCTTAAACGATAGAAATATAGTTTTATCGTTGAACTATTAAACTTGGAAATATTAATAGCATGAACGAAATGAATCCATAAGATTGCTAAAATTTTAATATAAAAGACCATAAAATTATGGACGAGGGAATTCTACTGAGACTGAATCACAGATATGTGAAAATTTTTGTTTGATAAAGGTCTGAATAATTGCTCCTAGTAGAGATAAACAGTAATTATAAATGAAAGATATTTGTTTGAAAATGCGTTAAATTGCATATAAAAATGGTGTATATTTTCTCATGACTTCCAAACCATTAGTTTTATATCTAAAACTTGCACAAAGGACGATATACCAAATATCGACAACATTAATTACACTATCATTTAGAAGTCTACAAATTAAATATTGTGATGGATCACACAATTTTACATTTAAATGAAAATTAATATTAATCATTATTTGACGCATTGGGTTTGCCAATGCATCGTATATTATACATGCCATACAAATTGTGAAGAATGAAAGCAAATTGTTGAATATTTTTGATCGATAACTATAGAAAACAAATTTTACATTCTAGACATATATCCATGAATTGTGTCAATGCCAGTTAATCAGATTTACAAAAGTGATAGATAACATCTCATTGACAAGTAGCAATTTAATTATCGCACCACTATAAATAACATTAAAATAACTAAAGATTTAATAAACATTAAAATTATGAAATGAAAATTAAATTATTTTCATGACGGACCATTAAAAATAAAATATAAAAATAAAATAATAAAATATTTAGTAAAAAATAATAAATCTACATTGACATTAGAATATTAGAGTATTAATAAATTAATAATAATAAATTATTATTAATTAATTTTTTTTTAATAATAATAATTTTTTTTTAATAATAATACATTTATGATTTGTCATGTTTTACAATTCTAGCGTCTGGCTACAAACGCCCTGCAAGGACATTGATACTACTCGAGCCATCATTCTCGACAAACGGCATCTGTATGTGTGTTATTATTATTATTTAATAATAAATCAAAAAATTTATTATTAAAATAATAAATCTACATTGACATTAGAATATTAGAGTATTAATAAATTTAATAATAATAAATTATTATTAATTAATTTTTTTTTTTTAATAATAATATTTTTTTTATAATAATACATTTATGATTTGTCATGTTTTACAATTCTAGCGTCTGGCTACAAACGCCCTGCAAGGACATTGATACTACTCGAGCCATCATTCTCGACAAACGGCATCTGTATGTGTGTTATTATTATTATTTAATAATAAATCAAAAAATTTATTATTAAAATAATAAATCTACATTGACATTAGAATATTAGAGTATTAATAAATTTAATAATAATAAATTATTATTAATTAAATTATTTTAATAATAATAAAGATTTTCTTAATAATAATACTTCATTAAATTACATAAACACATTTAGTTTTATAGAATTAGTAAAGTTGCTTTCATTAAGTGAATATTTTTAAAAATAATATGAAAATTAATAAAAAAAATAAACTTTTTATTAAAATGCTACATCACAAAAAAATTTAAATGTAAAATTTGATTAAATATTTAAAATTCAATATGCTCCATCACCGCTACACCAAATTAACGATCAGCAAAATCCAGGATAATGGTTCTCCTGAACACTTTTTTTATCCTGTCCTACGACAAGTAAAAATATAATTATTGTACCTACATAAATAAAACTACAAAAAATTGAATAGTAACGAGATTAAAATCAAAAAATTAAAAATTTTCCACGTTAAAGTATACCAAAAATATCTATAGAAATACCAAATATACGAGAATTGACAGCATTTTACGTGCAATATGTTTGAACATTTATTTATACGACAGTCTAGAATTTGTTCGATATCTAATTTGAGTTTATTTTTAAACTAAATAAATATACTCTTTTAAAATACGTATTTTTTAATTTATCTAATAATTTTTAATGTAGTTTTATCTACATCAAGTAGATAAATATATTTATCTACTCTATAAATATATTTATCTACTCTATAAATTTATATTTATATCTCAAAAATTGTATACTAAATAAATTTAAATACTTGTGTTCATTTTACAATCGAATAATAAATGATACCCGTTGTATTAGAAGTTTACTCTGACAAGAATTTAAATTTAAATAATTTATAACTAAACCAAATACTTAATTATTAACTTAAATATTTATTTAAGATATTTATTAACTTAAATAAATCCACGGAAAATGGGTATACTGCTGTGACTGTTCGAACATTCTTATAGTATTAATCACCCAATATTGAAATTCTCAAAAAAAATGTTTGAAAATTCATTGAAAAATATGATACAAAAGAGTATCTATATAAATAGGATATTATTTACAGTTATTCAATACTGGATGACCATTCTACAAAAGCGGATAGTTAAAATATGACAAAATTCGTTGTGGTAATGGTTTACCTATAACTATGTGTGATCTTGTATCAGTTTGTTCAAAAGTGGTATGTATTATGGTAGCTATTAGCAATATACGGTGATGATTCGGGATTATTACATCAGTGTGTAAAACTAATGTTGTAGTAATTGACAGCATATTTGCTCAAATGAAATTCATAAAATTTGATTTTATTTTAAATAGTTGATGATCCGTTATTAATAAATAATTATTGGAGCCGGATCAAAGGAAATAATAAATTATTTTTGATATTTCGCTAACTTCTGTTAGCATCTTCAGAAAATCACTGTTTTTAATGTACATGCTGCTTTCACTGTTGTTTGAATCGTGTTAAAAAATTTAAACAACAGTGAAAGCAGCTGATTATCGCTAATAACAGCAACACTTGCCCAAAGCAAATGGCGGCGATCGTTTTGAACTTTTTTATATATGTATATTTTAAAAAACATCGTAATTTTCTGAAGATGCTAACAGAAGTTAGTGAAATATAAAAAATAATTTCCTCTTTTCTTTGATCCAGCTTCAATAATTATTTGATTTTATATTAGAACAAGTATAGAATGACTGCGTAGACAGTGTCATTAAATTTACTAATGAAAATTTGTTTGAATTCTAAATGATGTCATGATGACCATTTCTATCATTATACTGATTGCGTGTTTTATTGTTCATCCATTTGTCAGCAAAAATCTATTTATATTTTACCATTAAATTGATAATTCACTTCGAAAGAATTACCGACAACTGAACATACATCAAATGTCTGAGCATACAATCAAAATGAAAAACGAACATTTAAATACAGTTTATCCATGAGAACAAAAATAAAGAAAATCCAAAACAAAAATCAAAGAGACTTCTTCCAATAACCTATTTGCATTTCGTCATACATCAAAATTGATACGACAGAGATGCAATTTCAAAGGTGCTGGCATATATCTCAGAAGGTTGGGTTGTGGAATACGTTATCTAGAAAACGCAGTTTAATTAATTTAGGTTATCTAGCATTCTGAACATTTAATAGTTGAAGTGTACATAATAGTTAATAGATATAAGTTTATAAATGATGCATGTGTACATAAGTTAGATGTCAAGTGGATAGATTAAGTCAATAATAGGCGAAGCGCGTTTTATAACTTGACAAAAGTCATATTACCGACGAATATCCAACATTTGATTTATACTTCAATAGTGTATTCTAGTCACGCAGAATGTGGACAAAATTTTTAATGAATGCTTTTGGTGTCCGATTTCGGTGACACAAAATATCATCGTCAACATCTTGAATTCAGAGATTATGATTGTGTCGGTTGTAGAACCGACTTGAGGCATTTAAGTGTGAAATTGTTAACGTGGAAATTGAAGTGGGTAATTGTTAGCGATTTTTGGTTTTTCAAAACGTGAAATCACGTTTCTCAAAATCTAAAAGGGACTTGTGCAATTAGTTGAATCAAATATTCAATATGTCGTAATATAATTCCGTACGAAATGAAGGGTGATAGATCACTGTTTGTACATGTCAAACAAAGTAATGAAATGGGTGAAATAACAGCAAAGGTGAGTTAGAAAAACTGTCTTTTAATTTCATGTTCTTTAGAGAAACTCTAGGTCTTTAAATTGTTTATCCTTGGAGTTATTTCTGATTCCTTCTGACTAGGTGATCAACAATTATATAATTTATAATTTTTATAATTTATTATGTAATTTATGAATTTTATCCACTATTATATAATTGATGACCAAATGATGATACTCGCTCGTGTATGCAATTATTCATTCTATTAACCTGGCAGATTCCGGTTTCCTGTCAAGAAAATTCAAAAGACAGATTGTCGGTTGTTTCCGGCAACTGTAGTGCTATCTCCGTCTTTTTGTTACAAAAGACGGAAACAACGTACAGTTTGCACAAGTGGAAATGTGTTCCTTACAAACTGTATCGTTTGTTTTTACAGAAAGGCAGCAGAGGAAAATTTCAGCAGATCATTAAAGGACCGAAACACGAAAGGTAGGCGTAGGCTCACTGCTGATGAGGTCCACCTACGCTGATTGTAGTGTACAGTGCTGCATCTAGGATTAAAGACTTCACACGAGGATAATTTATGAAGCCGACCAAATGATGATACTCGCTCGTGTATGCAATTATTCATTCTATTAACCTGGCAGATTCCGGTTTCCTGTCAAGAAAATTCAAAAGACAGATTGTCGGTTGTTTCCGGCAACTGTAGTGCTATCTCCGTCTTTTTGTTACAAAAGACGGAAACAACGTACAGTTTGCACAAGTGGAAATGTGTTCCTTACAAACTGTATCGTTTGTTTTTACAGAAAGGCAGCATAGGAAAATTTCAGCAGATCATTAATTATTTAGTAATTTAGTAAAATTAAAAGTTTATAGTCTAAGGGTATTAAGAAATCTTAGATTCCTAACGATCAACTCAACAATCAACATCAACAGCTAATTCAGATCAGAATAAACTACAAATTTTGCTACTCATCACTCGCGTTTGTCAATTTTTGACAGACACTCAGAGGAAGGAGATCGCCATCACATTCAGCTATCGATGTGGTGAATCAATTTTGTCAAAAATGCAGTCATCAGCTTGCTGTGACTGTCTTTATTGGCTTTTATTCTCATTCGACCGCAAATCCACTCCTTTTATTATCTCTTCTCTCAGATCCTTTGGGTTGCCTACGAGAATTGTTAAGGATGGAGATATTGCTATTCACTAATCGATTCTTTTATGAAGATAACTTCGATCACGTCAGTTCTACCCTATTACAGGTGTTCCTCAAGGGTCCCCACTCTCCCCAATCTTATTTCTTGTTGTCTCCATTGTTCTATTTAAACCATTTAATCGTGATTAACATCTAGTGGTATACGCTGATAATGTCACAGTAATGTCTTAAGATTTTAGTCTTAAACTTTGATATTTACAACTTCAGTGCAGTGAGCAAACTTCTATTATGTGAAAGAAACTTCTATCATGTCATAAGAAATTGTAGAAATTGACTTAATTCAGTATTGCTAGGTCACGATGCTCATTTACTTTACATAAAGTTTGCGTATTTAAAGATTTCTCTTTGAATAATTGAACAAATGCCAAGTTGAATAGAAAACAATATTTCCTAGATTTAAATTGCTTTCAAGCGATGATGACATGCAGCGGCAATAATCTATAATTGTGGAGATCTGTAGGATATGTAGTTGCTTATATGAATTAATCGTCCAGTTGACAAGTTGAAAACGACTGATTTGACAAAGTGGCTCTCACTTAGCAACTACATTGTTGTCGGCTATTTCTAAAACAGTGCCTTCTTATCAGATCTAATGGCAAAATGCCAATTTATATTTTTCATTATCTATTTGCTCTGTTGTCTAAAATAGACCGGAATGTATTTCACCAGAAATCAAATATATGCATTCAAAGTACCGCCTACTTCTCACCATTCACAACTGACATTTTTTTATCGGATGCTGTTTCGCGCCACAGCTACTTCGCCACATTCTTCGCATCTTTGCTAATTCGGCATATAATCTTGTTCAAAATCTAACTCATCATATTATTTAATTTGTCGTAAATTTGCATGTTTCGCTTTGACATTTGCCAAATGGCTCAAATGGTTTCAACATCAACTGGCTTACATCTGACATTAATTTGTTTGTATACGATACATTTCCTCTCCATTATCAACAACTTATTCTTATAATTTAAGAAATTCATTGTACCAATTAACCTGTCATTAAAATAGTAAATCCGCATCTGGTTTTTATACTTCGAGTTGGTGATACAGTAGACACAAGACTGCTTCGATTGCCTCCCAATGACAGACATAGCTCTTCTCCAGATACTTTAAGTCGTCCAGGCGTAAGTTTAGATACATGGGATATCTAAGCTATGATCTTAACTTTAGACCAGATATATAAAATATAGATATTTTATAGTACAGATTCCAAACCCACATGCACTTGACTTAAAAGGATTGATATACACTTTAAAGTAATTTAATAACAATCTTGTCAGGAAACAGCACCATTACGTTTTTGAAATGCACAAAACCTTGAAAAGGTGAACGAAACATGCCTTTTTTATAAGTTTTATTCTATACCTTTTCCATACGTATACTTTGATATCTATAAATAAGATTAAAATAGCTGTATTATTATAAGTTTAAGCTTTTTAATATAGATGTATCAAAATTATTCAGATGTGCAAACGATGGTGAACGCCTAGTATATATTAGCGTAAATGTTAATATCTTCTAATGTAATTTTTGTTAACCCAGTATTTTTATGAACCGATTATAAAATGTCGTTAAGGTGAACTGCTATGTTATCACATTTCTGTCCTAAACGCTCAAATCAACATTGTAGCGGGTACAAATACATGTCTATGATGTATATCTACTAATGTAATGTGATTATTTAGAGTATTTTATAGTTCTAAAAAATACACTTTATACTAAAATTTAAAAAAGTACGAATTTTATAAATTTTCCAACCGAAAAATTAATTATATTTGATATTTTCATTTTTAAATGCTATATACATTATTTGATCTATAATTTGATCTAAGCCGGTGTGTGGCAGAATCATTGATAGATCATTTCATATTACCAAAGGCTATTAATAGTCGCTATTGAGCTTACAAATAATCACAATTATTATACATTCAACAACATACGAACATTAGCTCAAATAGCTGGCTTACAATAAATTCGTGAATAAGTTAATTAGTTATTAAAATAAGGAAATGCAACACGAAACATTGCTTGATCCATTCGTAGTATTCTTTAAAAAGTACTAAGTGAACTGCGTCCAACGGTGTCTGCATCAAGGTTGTTCCAAAACTCGACAATTCTTCGATCAAATTGCATCGCGCATAATTTCTGTACCCTGTTTCTCCGAATAGTTAAAGAATGACCTCGAAGAACATCCGAACCAGTAATTGAACCCTACTCCGAAGATGGTGATGAGGACGTTGGAATAAATGCCAAACAAGGCACATATCCATGTACCGACGGGTCCATGTGACGGTCTCAAGTCCTAGTGATCTCAATCTGTCTTCATAAGGCAGCGACGCTAACGTTGGTGCTAGTTTTGTTGCCTTGCGAAGTACCCTCTCTGATTTCTTATGTTCATGCACAGTACGTGGGTATACAACTGGAGCTGCATATAAAAGTCTACTAAATACATGTGCTAAAATCAGAGGCCGTAGAGCAGTCATTATACATTACACAATGAATAATGTGGCACATTAAGCATGCAGAACTTCTATAAGTGACCAATTTACTCAACAAGTTACTACTTACACCATGCAATATTTTGAAGCTTTCCTTATCTAGTAGACCTAACATCAAATTCTATACTTATTTCTTCAATGAACTTCATAATTTTAAGGTTAATACATTTTTAGCTGAACATGCTGCGAGATTTTTGAATATCGCTAAAAGCTGAAATACGCTGTATAATATTTTGTATATGCTTGTTTCAAAACGCTGTCATAAGGTATCATAAAACTGAGTTTCTAAACGCTGTGTAAGGTATTATTGCTACGCTAGCTCGTTTAAAAAACTTTTTACAGCGTGTTTGCTCAAATTAGATATAGAACCTGTTAGCATCAGATCAACTATGTCGATAACGTATCATAGCTTATTCGATTTGAAATTTCAGCGTGGGATTAGCAATTCCAGCGCATATAGCGCATATACAATTCAAGTGTATAATTGAATTATACGAATTCAATCGCATAGAAATATTTGTTTTAAAATAGATATTCAAAAAAGTAAATTGTGCTTGTAGAAGCCAAACCCAATTTAGCATGCTCATTACTTGTGCTAATATGGAATATTCCAGTTGCATACTGCTGCACCGAAGAAAAATATATTTTAAAACTTTAAATATTAAATTTTCAATAGCGATGCCAGGTAAGACGATAAGTAAGCTGGTGTGGCAGTGAGTGTTACGCATGAAATACCTAGACCCCCTCGAGTTATCGGCAAGGTGGCTTGTTGCCAGCTAGATGATGATAATTTCACGTAAAGTACTTTCTCAAGTTGGTCCCTCAGAGCAGCATCATAATCCCGGAGAACACTGCTTTGGTAGCATGACGTGGATTCGATTGTGTGCATCAGTTTTTAGGCGCTGAGAAAATTCTGGAGCAGGAAAAATGAAAGGTGTGTCTTGAGTCCAGCTAATTGGCTATTCATCAATTTAAATATTAAATATTAAACTTTAAATATTAAATTTTCAAATTTTAATAGTCAATTTTCAAACGAAAGTTTAATGAATGTGCTTGTATTTGTTTAAATTTTCGATATTATTTAAATATCCGCGCATAAGAAATGGTTAATCAATAAAACTCACAAAACCTGATTTGATCAGGTACATTAATCGATTTCTAAGTCAAAGTAAATTTATTTTACTTGGTAAATTATATAATGTTAAGAACCAAAAATGAATGTTACTTCATTTGAACCAATTATTACAACAGTCATACAGTCGGTAATGTTAGATTAGATAAAAGATTAATCTTATCGATTTTAATAAATATAGTAAATTTTAATTTGTTAATTAACGAATTAATTTTAAACCGATTTTAGATTTTAAAATTTAAAATCTGTCCGATATTTTTATGAAACAATTATTAGCAGCAATTACTTTTTAAAATATTAAATATTTGAGTAGACAGACGAATATCTAAACAATTTAAATGAATGCGCTTGTTAAAAATATTTATTAAAATATGCATTTTAACCTCTCAAAAATAATTATAATTAACTATTATAATCAACTATTATAATTAATAATAAGTTACCTCAAGGTTTTTATTTACACTGAAATTGTGGCACTGTAAGTGTTTTAGTAAATGCGTGTAAACCTGTTTTATGATAAATAATAAAAAAGTATCTCAAATCAGCTGTCATTAGATGAAAATTTGTCGACAATTGGCGAGGGGCAGTTGTTTATCACAAGATGTTAGTTATATTGTCCTTTTATAACCTTTAAATAATATAAAAACCCTCTTCAGCATTAAATTTTTTTGTTAGATTTGCATTAATATGAATTTATTTTTTCGTAAAAACCCTTTTTAAGGTAAAAATTGATTAATGTGATTTTTCGATGACCAGTTGACTAAATTTTTGCGTTTATTTGTCAATGTTTAAAACGATCTTATGTCAAAATCATTATGTATTAGAAGACATTACGGCTGTACTTTGCAACTGCTGTTTCGTTGCACTTCAAATCCTTCATTAAATTGTAGCTATTAAATTGCCAACACATCAGCATGTGTCATTTTGATAAATGTTATTATCTCAACGTATGCCATTTTACATGGAAAAATAACGCTACAGCAGAAATTAATAATTACAACGAAAACAATTGTGCAAAGAACACTTTTTACAGATTTTCGAACAAACCGATGATCAGGTATTCTTCTTGGTTAATATTCTTTTCAATTTGGTTCCTAAACGAATCACTTTATATACTATGCTCACGACAAGATCAAAGGTCAAACGACACAATGTAGCGTGCAAGTACGATGAAGAAAATTCAAAATTTAAACATTTAAAAAAAATCTGCACTCACAAAATAAAATTCAATTTTACTAAAATTGTTACGTAAAATTAAAAAATCAAATCCGAATAATTAAAATTATTATTGCATATATTCAACCCTGACACAATATTCGTCTTGTTAACAGTCATTATATTAGATTGTTGTTTGAACATAAAATGTCTCTTGTATTATTCTCTCAAGTTAAAAAAAATAAAGAGACGAAATACACATAATACACTTTGGACATAAAATGTCCAAAGTTGTTCGATAAAAAAATCAACCTGAGAAATCAGATGCTAAATACTGATATTGATTTGATCTTTTATTTGTAGTGGATTTGTGTCACATCTATATGCTCAGGTTATATTTAGTGCACAGAGGAATTCAAAAATATATTTGTTATTGTATATAATATATATTTGAATGAAGAGGTTAATATATATAATTATTTAAACAATTTAAAGGTTTAAATAATTATTGAACTGAATCCGAATGGAAAAAGGATCACAACAGGCGGTTCAAACAACAAATTATCCATATATATAATTATAATAGGATACTGGTAATATCAGCAACATGAACACTAATAGTTGGCCACACATTGCAACCGTCAATATCGCCTATCACATTCAATAATAATAAAGATTTTATTAAATCACAAAACATAAATGAAAAAAGTAATAACAGTCAGTTAATGAGTGTCAGTTAAAGACGGAAACCACAGTTCATTTCTTTCTTGCAGTCTTCCCTTTCTTCATGACCTCAAATCCACGGGTATCATAGCCCCCAACCGATCCAACACGCCACCTTCCGACTGAACCACCCGGGGTCTTTCACCCCCCCCCCGAAGAATGATTCTAGTAATGATCTAGTAATGATTCCAATACAGCCAATGTTCTACTATGATGGGTGAAATGTTGTTGCAAGGGTGTAAAATGTTGAACGCTTACTGCGACTAATGTCTGGGTGTTTTGCTGGAGGATCGAAGCGGTAAAAGAACTTGCGTCTATTGTTGCGAAATGTCCGCCAATGAATTCCCTATAGCTGTCAATGATGATCAGGAATTTGAGGCTTGTGATGTACCTTTCGATAACGAGAGTAGCGGTGAGGAAGAGCGCATTAATTTGGCAAAAATTGTCGACTAATAAAAATATTATTTGGCAAAAATATTCTTACTGCAAAACCCGTTACCAATCACCCGACGATGATACTTATGTAGAAATGCAATGTTTAAAGCGAATAAAAATGGTAATCCTTAACATCATTGAAACCCACATAACAAGCACACCGTCATCAAGTTGTTCATTGATACAAAATTACATTCAAGTGTATAAAGATCTCGACGATATTTTTTCAAAGTGCTGTAATAACAAATAAAATCAGCTTCTCTCAAGTTTGTTATTCTCAAAAGATAATAGATAAAATTTCCAAAGTCAATGATATGGTCATGCAAGACTGCATGATCAACAATAGCGCTGCTTGTACCTTTTCGCTCAAATACATATGTGTTGCTTAATTATTGTTGATGGGGTTTTACAAACACATCATTCACTACCAAAATTTGGTTTAGATTTAAAAATTTTATTTTAAGTTAATAGAATTGTAAAGTCATTGTTAATTTTTTATTTTAGTTTATTATACAAACAGTGCTTAATTGTACAAACAATGTCCGAAGCAAAATTCTTGTATATCCTCATCATCTTGGTCGTCAACTTACTACCAGCTACTATGTTCTTGCCCTTTGGAGCAGTCGCCAGAATGCTGACAGCATTTCCGAGTTTGATGGCGATGCTAACGTTTTGAAAGAAATATGAAGTAGAAGTGAATCCCCAGTAACTTGCTTTAATCTTTTTCCTATTTCCTTAACAAGAGCCAAATCCGAGGAGCATAGTGATCCATAAGTCTCCACTCTAAAAAAAGCAAAATATTTAAGAAATCGTTCAGTCGGCGTATTTCAGCCGTTTCTGATCTTCGGCATATAAATCTGCTTCGCCCGCTCATATGGCTGCGTATCTAACATTGCTGGCTGCTAGGGTGTTCACGCATGTGGCGTTTCACATCAAACATTTCCCTTCACGCCAAGAGAACATTGTGACTCTGTCAGAACGTCGACCGTCCGATCTGCATATATTGGATGGCTCTAAAATGTTACAATTATATTTTTTGATGACACTGCACTTTCTTTAATCCTATCTATAAGTCAACAGTAGTACATATATTTCAGTATCGGTGGATTTCATCAGCTACTGATCCAATACCTGCGTTTCACGCTCGGTCCTTTCAATATTACCTGACAATCACTCGACTCGTCTGCCTTATGGACAATTGGATTAAATAATATACTTTATTATTACATTTTGCAAATTATATTGAAATCATTTATGATTTTAAATTAAATCAGCGTGGTAGGGGAAGGTTCTATATTAATTTGCAAACCTGCTTATTTTTGAAATTAATTACTATTATAAAACTATTCATCAATAATTTGCTTGCTAATTTTAAGTTAATTTAATTGTGCACTCATTGTTACAATTGAAATTTTTGATAAAACTGCACGCGTCTTTAATTCTATCTATAAGCCAACAACAGTACGCTACATTTCAGCATTGGCGGGCTTCGTTAGCTACTTATCCAAAACCTAGTTTCACATTTCGGTCCTTTTAATGTTGCCTGACATTCACTGGACTCGTCTGTTATATAGACAATTAGATTGGATAATTCATTTAATATTTTGGAAATTTAATTTAAATCATTTCTAATTTCAAATCGAATCAGCGTCGATAGGGGAAATTGCATCCGTCAATTTGCAAACTTACCTATTTTTAAAATTGCTTTCAATTCTCAAACTAGTTATCTATAGTTTATTTACAATCTTTAAGTTGATATTACTGTGTAGTCATTGTTGCGATTGAAAAATTTTGATGACTATTTCCCCTATCAACGCTGATTTATTTTTAAAGATTTATTTTTTATATTTATCTTTACGAAGTTTTATTCAAATATATATATTAACTCCAGTTGAATGCTGATCATTCTATTCTAAATTGTGTATATTATCTAGCAGAATTCCTTAATACATAAAAAGGATACAGACTAGGTATGAATCGGAAAGTAATCTGTCATTGTAAAAGGATATTGACGATACCATGGAATCACCAAACGAATTGTTGATATAAGTATTGCCTTGTTTCTCAGAGTTCTTTACGTGATATTTTTTAAATAATAGAATCGTTTTTGTATTCCCCCTCCATTCTGAATTTAATGAATCAGATCAGTTAACTGAGTCTACGTATTTTATATTATTTATAAATTAAAAATATTGCTAAATAACATTTAAATAATAAATAATAAATACTTCATAATTGATATATAGGATTTTATATAATTTATAAATACATAAGAATTTCATGTGAGTGTAGTGGATTATTATGCATATTGCTGGAATTATTATAGATTCAAGGAAAAACATTTTGATTTTGTTAAGAAGCTTTCGATCGTTTGAATCCTTTTCAAGTTGCAATCCCTTTTCCAATCGTTTAGACCCTTGTAACTTGAAAAAGATCTAAATGATCGAAAGCTTGTTAACAAAATATAACTTATTGTTTCATCGAGTCTAAAATAATTCCAGCAATATGCATAATATAATTTATATCGAGTTTAAATTTAAAATTGAAATTTAAAATAAAAATCAATTTTTATCAATTAACATACAATGTATCAGAATAAGGACAAGATGTAATCGTCTTATCCTTATTGGTAAAAAATAAGGTGGTCCATTTTATATTATTTATAAATTAAAAATATTGCTAACATTTAAATAATAAATAAATAATAATAAATATTTCATAATTGTTATATAAGATTTTATATAATTTATAAATACTTTTAATTTAACTGGAATGCATCTGTGAACTGAAATTCTTCTGATTGTGGCACAATATTATCCTTACAGGTATAGTTCCTATTCTTGATACAGCAGGACGCTACTAATCAGTCTGGGTGGGTCTCATCAGCTGCTGACCCAGACCTACATTTCACGTTTCGACCCTTATTATCTGCTTTCTCCGTACACTGATGCTGATCGAATTTGAACTTAGGACGTCTGTATCTTGATTCAAAGCTACATCTACTTGGCTGGCTGCTCCAGTTGTGTAGATATACATTGTTGTATATTACTTCCAGTAGGGGATCGTATTGTAACGATCTATTAGAAACCTACCTAGTTGTGTGATCCGCTAGCCGGATCACTGTTTTTCATGCTGCCACTTGAAATGAATGTTTTTAATTTAACTTGAATGCATCTGTGAGCTGAAATTCTTCTGGTTGTGGCACAATATTATCCTCACAGGTATTGTTCCTATTCTTGATACAGCAAGACGCTACTAATCAGTCTGGGTTGGTCTCATCAGCTGCTGACCAGGACCTACATTACACGTTTCGACCCTTATTATCTGCTTACTCCGTACACTGGTGCTGATCGAATTAGAACTTAGGACGTCTGTATCTTGATTCAAAGCTACATCTACTTGGCTGGCTGCTCCAGTTGTGTGGACATACATTGTTTTATATTAATACATTGTTGTATATGTAATATACAACAATGTATATCTACAATGTATATATTACATTGTTGTAATATACAACAATGTATGCGAGGTGGAGGAGTTGTAGCATTCGTTCGACACGATCTCTCAACATTAAATATATCATATCTTTGTGATTCTGAGTGGTCATATGAGTGTCTGTCTTTTACTGGTAATCATCAATTGTTGAAATTAAATGTTTATGTTGTTTATGTATCTCCATATTTCACTTTGATATCAGATCGGCTTGAGGATTATTTATCTAATTTTTGTTCATCCCAACAATTTGTCCCTTTAGGTGACTTCAACCCTCCGAATGTAGATTGGAATATGAATGGGTATCAAGCCTGCTTAGGCGTATCAAAACAATTTCGTGATTTATTTCTTGCTGGCCTACTTTTAGTGCAACATTGTAGAGAACCAACTCATGTCAACGGTGCTACTCTAGATCTAGGCTTCACAAGATGTATTGCAGATATCGACAGTATTGCGTATTATCCTCCTCTAGGTAACAGTGATCACTGTGTTCTCTCCATTAAATTAGTGTCCAAGATCGTTCGTAGGTCAAAATTGGGTTATTCGAAGCGAAATTGTTATAGGGTAGATACCCAACATCTCTTAGTTGCTTTCTACATTTTTTATAATAGTTATAGGTCTACTGTTTCAGATATGTTACCCATTCTTTATAACCTTTTCTTAAATTCGCCATATAAGTTGGCTCTGAAACGGAGAACTTTAAATTATTCCACTCGCCCTCATTGGTTTGATCATGAACTTCGTGCAGTGTCATAACTGCGCAATGTCCCGTAGGCTATTACTCGAACCCATTCTGAAAACTTAGATAAGTATCGATATGTGCACAACCTCTGCAATAGAATGAAAATACATAAGCGAATAGCATTCACTTATGTATTGGGAATTAATTGCATCGGGAATTAACCAAAACGTTTTTGGTCATATTTGAAAGGATCAAGGATATTTTCCTCTAATATTGCATTCATTACTTCTGGTGAATATGTTTATTCTACTGAGTCAGAAATTGGTGAATGCCTAGCGGACAGCTTCCATTCTCCATCGACTATTGTTTCGTCTATTTACTCTTTAAAATGGTATTCCATTCACAATATTACTCAGAATCTCGTTAAGCCAATCAGTGCATCTTAAATATTGCACTTATCACAAAGCTTGACCGATTTGGCTCTCTTGACCTAGAGGATAGTCACCTTACCTAATTAATGCGGTTGGATCTGACGTAAGTAGTGTTTTAGCTCATATATTTTAATTTAGCCTGATCAATTCGTGGATTCCTGCAATATGGAAGTCTTCTATTGTTGTGCCAATCCCTAAAAAACAGCCAGCGACTTCTTGTGTAGATTTTCGCCCTATCAGTTCGACAAGTGTTCTTTCTAAAGATAGTCTTGGTTATTATAAATTCTTACAATCAATCCAGTTCCAGATCAATCCAGTTCCAGATCAATCCAGTTCCAGATCAATCTAGTTCCGGATCAATCCAGTTCCAGATCAATCCAGATCCAGATCAATCCAGTTCCAGATCAATCCAGTTCCAGATCAATCCAGTTCCAGATCAATCCAGTTCCAGATCAATCCAGTTCCAGATCAATCCAGTTCCAGATCAATCCAGTTCCAGATCAATCCAGTTCCAGATCAATCCAGTTCCAGATCAATCCAGTTCCAGATCAATCCAGTTCCAGATCAATCCAGTTCCAGATCAATCCAGTTCCAGATCAATCCAGTTCCAGATCAATCCAGTTCCAGATCAATCCAGTTCAAGATCAATCCAGTTCCGCTCGCTGAAAAACCTATCATTTCAATTAGTAGCAAATTTAAGTTTAAACACACGCAAGGACGTTGACGGGAGGACGTAAGAAGACAACTACGACCGACACCAACTGTGCTCAACTAAAAGTACATTGCTCGACACACGAATGCAGCGTCTGGACTACAATCGCATGTGACAACAGTAAATCTAAAGAAGACTTCCTATGTGGCTTTTGTGCCACCAAACTCATAAGTGACCTCTCCCATAAGAACATATCAACCTCCAACGTGTGCACTCAAACCACCCCAGTCGTTTATGATGTCCTTTGTCAACCCACTGATCATGTCAGCACATTCACTTATAATCCCATGTCATCACTTCCCGCCACCTCCGTCTCTTCCCTTCTGTCTCGTTTCTCAATAACCTACATCCCTAAATCAAAATCACATCCACCAACCTCCACAATCCTTCCACTTATAACATTTCCTCATATCGCTCACCATTCTCTCTATATTATCCAAATCATATTTGTCTTCCGATGTCCAACCTACTCCCACTCCCAGCTCTCCTATCGTGATCTTACCAACTCACGTTACTCGTCCTCCTTTACTGAAACGCTTTCATTCTCGCGATCGTCGAGTCATCGTCACTAATATCACTCCTTCCACCACTTTATCTCCACAAGCACGTCTCGACCACGATGTTTCCGCATTCAGATCCATCATCTCGTCTCTTGTATCTGTGGATAACCCATCCTTTTTCAAAAACATTTCACTTATCGCATTCATCCGCCCAAACAAATCTTCTCAATCTAATCCTTCCAAGCCCCTTCCTTAAAATTTTTTTCAAGCATTTCTCTCACGCGTCTTCTGTCCTCTCCCAACAATTCAAACTCATGTCCTCTTCAACCACTCGCATTTTCCCCGATTGCACCCCCTCCGAAATTGCTTAACTTTCATCTGCCCGCATCGAAAAACGCCGTCGCGAGGAAAACGGCGAAACATCTTTCTCCATCCGAAGCATCGACGGTAATTTTCAAGTTGTCCACACCCGCCCAAAAATTCGATGGCGCTCCATCTCCCCTATGTGTCTTCTCCATTAGCACCTATCACCACCACACACGGAGTCCGCCTCGTCCTCCTCAAAACTAGATATATTCTCAATAAATCCGATCTCATCCTCAACCTATTCACCAAGCAATCCACCGATCTCTTCTGTCTCACCGAATCCTGGCACTCGGATTCTGACGACATCTCCATCCGCCGGTTAATCACTAGTCAAATCTACTCATTCCCTCAGCTTATCCCCTTCTAAATTTTCAAATCATGGGGTCATTGTCGCATTCGCCCGTCACCCCGCGTCTATTCGCAAAATCACTTCCCCTTTCAGTACTTGCTCTTTTGAACAGCTCACTTGTCGTTCTTCTAACCCGATCACTCTAGATCTCGCCATTGTATACCGTCCTGGTTCATATGCTCTTACACCTTATTTTTTAACAAACTCGCTGACCTTTTGCCTAACTGTTCTTTGTTCTCCATTTTTTCAATCGTACTTGGCGACTTCAACATCCGCCTCGACCGCCCCACTTCCACCGACTCCTTCCAGTTCATCAACATTCTATCCAACTATAACTACAAACCCACCTCTACTGCCCCCACACATATCCTTGGTGGGGCACTCGACATCATCGCTGTCCTCTATCATTTTGCTGCCTACACCTCACTGTCCATTTTCGATCCTGCTCTATCCGATCACTTTCTCGTTACCCTTGATCTCACTCACAACCACACCCCTCCTCCCACACGTACAATCCTACGTCTCTCTTGGAGAAATCTTGACCTCCCCTTCTCTACTCTGCCTTACTCAAATCGTCTTTATCCTATCCCAACATAACATATTCCTTTCATCACGATCTCGCCTTGCTTTTCGACTCTGAACTCACATCCACTCTCGATCTTCACTTGCCCTTCAAGCCTCACCAACATCGTCAATACTTTTAACTCAATCCTAGCTCGCTCCTCATCGTCTTGCAACATAAATCCCCATGATTATTCGTCATTTCTCCGGACCAAAGTATCCACGTTGCTCTCTCACACCCCTGTCTCCATCCTATCCCACTCTGCCCCGCCTAGCATCATCCTCCCGGAACTCTTTCATTGTCTCCCTGTCTCACCTACCGAAGTATCATCTGTCCTCATGTCCTTGCCCAACAAAACCTCACCTGCCGATCCCCTGCCTACTCACATACTTAAATTCATATGCTCATCGATATCCTCTTTTCTCACAACCTTGTTTAACTCGTCCATCCGCAGTCGTATATTCCCTTCACACTGGAAATCTGAAATCGTTCGTCCCCTCCTTAAGAAACAATCGCTCGACCCGTAAATTCCTTCTAGCTATTGCCCATTTCACTAATCCCTACTCTTCCTAAGCTCTTAGAACCCCTCATCTTAATACAGATCAGAGCTTATCTCTCCTCATCCAATCGGTACCCTCCTTTCCAATCCGCTTTTCGCTCTAATCACTCCACAGAAATCGCATGCATGAGAGTCTACAACGACCTACTCATTTCTCGAGACAAGGCTCTATATAGTGTTCAATCTCCCTCGACCTCTCATCTGCCTTCGACATTACCGATCACTCCGTCCTCCTTTCTCGCATTCGTTGTGATTACGACTTTTCTACCTCCTCCGTAGCATGATTTGCCTCATATCTATCCGACCGTTTCTTTCGAGTATGTTCTAATTCATCATCCTCCCCTCCCATCCCTATATTTTTGCGGGGTCCCACAAGGTTCAGTCCTAGGTCCCCTGCTTTCTATTTCATGATTGGCGATCTCTCTCCGTTTATCAAACCTAACTCATTTAAGGTAATGCAATACGCCGATGACATTCTTATCTATGCTCATGCACCTGCACATCGCATACACGATATCGGCATTTCTGCCTCGAACTGTCTTTCTTCTATATACAAACGCCTCTTCAATCTCCATCTCGTTCTAAAACTTGACAAGTCCAAAATGATGTGGATCCTCCCCCGTAAACCAAGCATATCTCCTCACACTGTATATTTTGCCTCCTCTATCATCCCAATAGTACACAATCTCACTTTCCTAGACTTCCATTTCAATGATCACCTTTCTCTTAAACCCTTCGTCTGTAACAAGGTCCACTCGTCTAACTTAATTCTCCGTGACATCCGCCGTATCCGCCTCCTTATCGACTTCCGTTCTTGTATGTCTCTTCTTTTATCGCTTCTCTTCCCTAAAATCGACTACCGCCTAAGCCTTTTCGCGAATTCTCCAAAATCCATAATCATACCCCTACAACGAATAATCAACTCCGCCGTTCAAGTGCTCTTTCGTCTCCGTCGCTTCGATCGCACATCCACATATTTTGTCCAACTCTCCTGGCCCACCATCCATATCCGCATCAAACTCCGCCTTCTTCTCGTTACTTTTCGTCTCATCGCTGTCCGTCCCCATCGTTCATCAACCTTCCTTTCTTAGACGACACTCGCTCCACCTCGCTATCGCTGCGTTCCCGTCATACCCTCTTACTCCACGTTCCTAATTACTCCAACAACTATGGTATCCGATCCTTCCTGGTCGCCGCCCCACTCGCCTGGAATCAACTCCCTCTCGACGTCCGCCGTGCTCCCTCCTTTATTACATTCAAATACCTCCTCCGTTCACACCTTCTCGACACATGATTTAAATTTTTGTTTATTGTGGTCATGTAAGCGTGGGCTGGCACGCATTTGTCACGTTAAAATAAATCTTTTTTTAAAGTACTAGAACGAATTATTGCAAAAGTCTACTTTAGCATCTTAACTTTAAACGCATTCTTGCATATTCGTAACACAAATTCAGATAAGGCCGTTCATGTCTAATTAACTTGTTTACAGCGAGAGTTAGATGGAAGCACTAAGATCGGTACATTCTCTCGACATAGTATCTCTAGATTTTTAGAAAGCCTTTTATCGTGTTCCACGTAAAAGTTTTGTGTTACTCTTAATACAATACCGCGTCCCTCGTGGGATCTGCTGTTGGATTGAAAATTTTATTTCATTGCGTACGTCTAAGGTAAGATTTGGTGAATCTTTATCTGCAAAAAAGAAGTATGTCGATTGGTGCTGCCCCTTAGAGTTCTACACCAGGCCCCTATTATTCATCACGTTTTTAACGATTTACTTTTACGTATTGAGAACAATCACTGCATTCGCTGATGATCTTGAAATTTGGATTGCTATACGAGATATATGACTGTAACAACAATAATTTATTTAAAGTGGCAAATGAGTGCCAACTGTACGCTTACAAGTCCACTAATTAAAAAACAGCAAAAATCAAACAGATAAATTTGTTAAATTGCTGTGATCGAATTTGGAGTTTAAAGGACGGCAGAGAGGTTATTATTAAATACAACAGCAGCAAAAAAAATAAATACAACAGCAGCAAAAAAATAAATACAACAGCAGCAAAAGAGTGTAGAGCTCGTACATGCTGGGTACAGGGTAAAAAACAAATATCAATGAAAATCAGAATGTTCTAAGTTAGTAAATTTTCAGACTTCTCTTGAAGGACAAAATACTGGAGGCCAAAACCACTTGACTTGGTAGCTTATTCCAGCTTTTCCACGTTCGGTTGACAATTGTATTAAATCTTCTTCGTGGACGAATGTGGGTTTTTAACGTGAGGTGATGTCCCCTCAATCTGTTTGAATTTCGAAGCTCGAACAGTTTACGACAAACATGTTCCCTCTGCCCTTTTTGAACATTGAGCGTTGTCCACACAAACATTAAATCAGATGACTTTAAAGATTTCTTCACTGTGGTCACACCAAGTGCGTGGAGTCGAAAAATGAATGAGAGCTTGCGTTGGCTGGGTACAAGATGTGTGGCCTTGCGTAATATGGATTCGTAAAGGTTCATCTCTGTCGTAGTTTGAGGGTGGCAGGCAGGTGAAGCGTATCTTTATAAAGATAAGACATAAGCATTGTAAATTAACTTAAAACTGGATGCGTCAAGCTGGCCAATGGTCCTTCTAATGTCCTAAAATTCGACGACATTTAGCAACTGTGTGACTGGTATGTGGGATGGTCGATAAGCTTCTATTTACGATCACTCCAAGGTCTTGAAATTGGGGAACTGTTTCAATTTCTCTTCCGTCAATGGTATATGACGAATTGCTGTGTAGATGTCCGATGCGCATATGTTTTCTTATCGGGGTTTAATACTAGTCCCCGTTGATTACACCATACCTTAATATTATCAATGCCTCTCTGGAGTATCATTGGATCTTGGCTATCGATTATTGGTCGCCATATTTTCAAGTCGTCGGCATATATTCCACATGGACTCGAAATAGCTGTAGTAAGCTCGTTGATGTAAATAATGAAGAGCAATGGACTGAGTACCGATCCCTGAGAAACACCGAGTCCAGGAGTTCTTGTCTTTGACATTTGTTTATTGGCCAATACAGTATTCTTAAGATTTCTAAGGAAGGAGTTAATCCAATTTAGGAGGGTTCCTCTGATGCCGTACTGTTCCAGCGTAATAAGGAGGACATCATAGTATATCCGATCAAATGCTTTGCTGAGGTCGAAAAACAAAACATCAACACTAACTCCAGCATCGGCATATCTGGTCCAATCACTTCTCGCAAGTACGAGGTTTGTGACAGTAGATCTTCCTGAGCGGAAACCATGCTGGTTGTCGCAGAGTACTTTGTTCTCTTCTAGGTGTCCGATGATTCGTTTAAAAAGCAGTTTCTCTAGCACTTTACAAGCAATGCAGGTAAGGCTTATTGGTCGATAGTCGCTTGCTAGATTACGGTCGCCTTTTTTGTAGAGAGGTCGGATTATAGAACATTTCCAATCTGATGGTATACAGCCTGTTGACAAGGAGAAATCGAATATGGTGTGTAAAGGTTAATATATTACCGGTGCAAGTTCCCGAAGAAGAATTGGAGGAATATTGTCTGGTCCTGCCGCAATTGATCGTGGTAGCTTTAGAAGTTCGTTAAGTACCTCAAATTTATCAAATGGAGTAAATTTGTAACACGGATATTGAGCTGTGGAGACTCGAGGGCAATACTGACAGGTAGGACTCTCTAGCTTGAATTGATCCAGGAAAATATTGGCAATTGCTTTGTCATCAAATGTGAGCTCACCGGTTTCCATAAATATAGAGTTGATCTCAGGGGTAGTTGATTTAAATGAGCTGATATGTTTGAACAATTTACTGGGATATCTTTTTGATGATCGACAAAGATTGGAAACGAAGCACCTGCATTTCTGACGTTTGAGTGCCGTTACTTGATTTCGTAATTCCTTGTAATCGGTCTAAGAACATTTCCCTTCTTTGAATTTTTTGTAAATTTTGTCTCTTGTCTTAATCATTTGTTTAATCTGCGAGTCAAACCAAATGGGAGTTTTGTGGGATGTGCGCTGAAGTTTTAAAGGGGAGAAGTAATTAAGAGCATTGATCAAGGTAGATTTGAAATTTTCCCAGCACTGATCTATGCCATTTACATATGGATTAGTCCATTGAATGTTTCGAATAGCTTGCGTCATACTTGCGAAATTCGCTTTGAAGGGATTCAATTTGGGTTTTGCCTAGGGGGTTGTTTTAAAGAGACTTACAGAAAGCGCCAGCCTAATGACACAATGATCACTGTGGCCAATAGGGGGCTGAGAGATTCCATCAATTGTGGGTTCCCCTCGTGATAAGCAGAGGTCTAAAATGGCAGATGATTGATTAATCCTTCTAGTGGGTTCGTGAATATGCTGGGTTAGATTGAGATCGTTGAACGTATTAAGGAGATTGGATGATTCAACATCACAGCCATGTGTTGAAGTATATGGTCCCAATTGACATAAGGCATATTGAAGTCTCCTAGGATAATGATCGGTGATAAGCTTGTTAGGTAATGTCGTAAAGATATGCCAATCTTATCAGTTGCGGAGCGCGGAGAGCGGTAAAATAAACCGATTTTTAGTTTCTGTCTATCAGGAGAAGATACTGTTGCCCACAGATATTCGTTGTATGAATCATCTGATACAATGCTGTGCTCGATGATGGTTAACGGTTGCTTGACGTATAATAAAACTCCACCTCCTTTTGATGCGGTTCGATCCGATCGTATAACAAAGTAGTCTGATATTGAGATTTCATTATCAGATATATCGTTGTTATGCCAGGTTTCGCTCAATGCTATGATGTTTGGGTTCATTGAATTAACGAGACACAATATTTCGTCAAATTTGTTGTACATGCTTAAACAGTTAGAGTACATAACGGAAATGTTATTTTTAGAGTAATGGCAGTGGTGAGGTGTCGCTGTTGGTGTTGAAATGGGATTGATGTTTAAGTGTTGGATGCACGAATCTGTGCGGCGGAGAGTATCGATGGAACAGTTAGACGGATTCCAAGGCTGAATCGCGGAAGGTTGATTGGCGTATATGAATGGGCAGATGATTACACGAAAGAGGAGCAGCCATAAGGAAGGAGTGGAAGCCAAAAGAGGTAGAGTAGTTGAGGATACGTAAAAGAAGGGAATTACGGGAACGCAAAGAACAGTAAACACGACGATAATTGTCAAGAAAACGAAGCTTGAGAAATAAAGGGGTATTGAAAGTTACAAGGCGGACTTAAATATTTACAGGCAGACTTGGATCGATTGCATGATTGACGCCGCTCTACTGAAAACATCTTAATGTTGATAAGTGTGTACTTATGAGGATGGGTAAAAAATCCAGTAATTTTACATATCATATCGGCGATGTTCTTCTCACCGAAGTATCAAATCATAGGGATTTAGGAATTATCGTGCATGTCTCATTAGAAACAAAACATAATAGTGAAAGAGCAATAAAAAGCGCTACTCGTGCACTATATATTGTAAAAAAACTCATTCCTTATGATTTCCACTAATGTCTTTAAAAATTTGCTAAACACGTTGGTTCGCCCGAATTTAGAGTATGCAATTCAGGCTTCTTTCCTGATCACTAAACAAGAAAGGACATATATAGAGTCAGTCCTAAGGCGTGGTTCTCGTCTATGTTCGAATGCGATATTGGATTACGTATCTCGATTAAATTTGCTAAGAATAAAAACGATATTATCACGATTTTTGTTTCTTAACTTGATAGGAACGAAATTTCTCCGTCATGAGTTCGCATTTGTTCAAAAAATTATTAAAGACAAGGATGCTCGATAAAATAAGAAACGATTTGTGGACATATTTGAAATGATTTGTTTTTGCTTGTTGATCCCTTTTTGTTTTTTATTTTTATTTTTCAAATTGTGATCAGGCAAAATAGCCTCATGGCCAAGCCTTGTAAGAATAATAATCTGAGAGAATTTATTATAAAGCCTCTTTTGCCACTGGACAAAGCAGAAATTCAAATCAAATCATAGTTTTTCCAGCTGCAATAGAGTTAATTCTTAGAGATGAATGTATTCCTTTAAATAATTGATGTCCTTACACGAAGAAACACAGAAGCGGCAAATGCATGTGAAGTCACGAGTGTGTTAGGGCAATCTATTTTCACAATAATGGTGATGTAGTCATCCGTAGATGCCAGCATAATTTTATTAAGTCACTGCCATTTTTCAAATATGGTGAAAAATACTAAAATAAATTTAATGATTACAAAATGAGAACAAATCAAGAGGACAACAAAAGTTTGTCGATATATGAAAACGAATTTATCGTCTTGCAATTACAACTTTCCGCTGAATGTGCAGAAAATTTCTGATCGATTTAGATTTTAACTTCAAAGGAATTCTACAAATTTTGTCATGATACCCGTGAATGCAAGCTCTGAATAGAACACAACGTCCATTCGCATTCGGTTGCATCCAATCTGACTGCAAATGTAACGATGATTGACTATGTGTATAGTCATAACGCGATAATCGAGCATTCCATTGGGACCTATGAGCTATAAATACACGAGTGAGTGGAATCTGACCACGAGCCTTATAGTCGACTGACAGACGATTTTCATTAAGCAAGGCAGCTATTATTGTTGAATTCACTTTGCATGAAACTTGCAAATTTATTCCAAAACAAAAATTTTCTTAAATGTTCTACTAAAAAAACGCGACGGTGTAATTAAGATCCTGCATAAGGGTAAAGTTGACTATGATTCATTGGTTGCGTGCAGGGGGATTGCGATATTGAATCACAGTTATAAGTTATTGACTCATATAATGTATATGCGCCTTATTAAGTGTCACGAGCATCTCTTATTTACGGGGCAGTATGGATTTCGCCCGAAAAGGTCAAAGTCCGATGCAATAAAGCATGTCCGTGACGAAGTCACCAATTGTTTCGCTAATCGTAGACCGTTGTATGCTACTTTTGTTGACTTTGAGCGAGCATTTGACACAGTGAATCGTTCTTTGTTACTTGATAAACTTTCCACCAGAGTGTCCGTTAGTGGTCGCTTTTTGTATCTTATTTATTCTGTGCTTCATCCTAATCGCCTTAAAGTATCTGATGGTATCAACACCTCTGATTTCTTTTTTGTTAATCGCGGTGTTTTACAGAGAGATCCACTCAGCCCTTTATTATTTTCCTCTTTTGTTATGGATTTGCCTATGCATCTTTGTCATGCATCGAATGAAGTCTCTTGTATCCTCTATGCCGACGATCTAGTAATATTAGCCAAACATCTTTTATACGCTCAAAGTGCGTTAGATGCTCTGTCATCTTATTGTTCATCAAATCAGTTGACGGTGAATGTAAATAAATCGAAAGCCCTTAAATTTCGGTTAGGTGGACCTTTGCGTCGATGTGACACGCTGAGAATAGGGAACGTAGATTCAGAATTCTGTAATATTTACAATTATTTGGGAGTATTACTTTCGTCGAAATGGTCATTTACTGATCACCTACATCGTAAATCCTCGAAATTAGTTGTAGCAACCTCTTATGCAAAAGACTTAGGTTCTTTATCTTTTTCAGGAGCCCTCCGGTATTTTCGAAGTATGCTCCCCATAGTTTCATATGCTTTGCCAGTTATCTGGTCGGATTTAAGTCTCTTCAATTTTCAGCAGTTGGACAAGTGTCAATAGAGATTCGTGAAGCGTGTTGTTGGAGTCTCATAAAAATGTTCTTTATCGGTTATAGCGATAATTCATCGTTAGAACCTTGCTCTAAATACATCTGCTTAACATTTAATCTTGAACACACTGCATCATTCACTACTAACCTGAACACGTTCTTTCCAAAGACGACTTCATTAGATTCTGAACTTTATCTTACTCCGACATTCTTACAGACTAAATGGAGAGAACCCTGCGCAAGGAAAATACCGCTGATCTAGAGAGCATCTGTCCATGGATATCACGATAAATTCTGCGCTATTAGAATTCCAAAACATGCACGATGCTCTTTGTGCATTTGTGTTCTTTTCAAAAACGAATGCGCATCTAACTTGCCCAATTTTGAAAAATCTGTCACTATCCGATATTGACAGTAGGAGAAGATTTTGAAATACAACTTGTAATATTGATAAACTTTTTGTGTATTTATGCTGTTTACCCAGTACAGAAAGGTAAAGAGGTATAATAAATTTTCTCTCATTACTATTATATACAGAGCTTTGACCGAGAAGGCCGTTTTGCCCGCTTATCGTACATTACAAAACATTAAACAAACGTATCAATTTCAACCAAACCAAGGATAAGAACTTCCAATGTTGCCTTGATCAGCGTGTATTATCCAAGTGTTGACCATGGCTTTGAATTGGCTCAATGATGACCCAATCAGGATGTCGTGAGGCAATGCGTTCCACAACTTTCTCACTCTGCGTGACAATCGAGATACCATTGTCGACCTTCCAATTTGTCTTGCGCGTAACGCGATAGAATTACCCCTACGACTTTGTCGGACATTCAATTTAACACATTCACTTGAGTATCCATCTATCCCCTTTATAATAGACCACATCGCAAACAGATCTAAAACGAGTAGTCTGGCTTGCACTGATATCATGTCTATTGAAGTCAAACGATCGCTTATTTCTCTCATTATTATTGCAGGTTACGAGTTGATTACCTGCCACTTTGTATATGAAAATTACAATTTATTAATTGCGTTTAAAGTGATTATTATTTTAAATAAAAAATAAATATAAACATTTACCATTTATATTTTTTAAAGATTTAAAAAATAGGAACACGGATGAATGTAGATGTAAATAATGCGAGGCTAATATAAATTTTATTCGTTTCATATCTGTTGTTATTCATCAGTTTTATTGTTGTTGGTTCAATTTCATATGATTTATAAGATTAACAATAACTTATATATAGGAGAATATTATTACAAGACTTATTATTATATTATTGCAATACTTTGACACAAAAGAGTTATTTTGTCTGATCACAATATTAAGAAAGAAAAATGTAGTTCAGCAATAATTATAATTGTCACGTATAGTTATATATTTCCTGCGAAGATTCTTTTCTTTTTATCCACATGCTCAGCGCATTCTGGAATGATTTGTACTGTGCCATAGACACGATCGAATTCGGCAATCGGTTCCATAGGTTTACCGCTCTGTGAGATAATCGCAAGTATCTATGACATTTCTCGTGTGATTGCACAACAACTGATAAAGAGTGTCCTCTGTGGCTCGGGCGATCATTTGGAATAACGGACATGGATCATTCGCCATAACTGTAATAAATCATTGTACACATATATCTTGTAAACTGAAGTAATATTTAGTTGGCTTAGTCTATCACAGTAGGCGATGTTCCGAAGACCAGAACATAGCTTGGAAAATCGGCGAAGAATTTTTTCTAATTGGTTTATTTCACCACGCGTAGAAGGAAAAGTCGCAGGCGAAGCAATTATTCTGGATATACGATGGCGTCCTGTATATTGAACGATCGAAGTCAGCAACTTTTGCTTTGAAATCTTGCCGATGTTCCAAATATGCAGATCTCTGGTAGTTGAAATCGTAATCGTGTGGAAGACGAAAGTGGAAGTAACTTACTAAGTACTGCGACAGCCGTCGAAGAACATTTTGATAAAACACCAATCACACGTTTAAGATATCTCCAAAGGAAGTTATCGAAACGCGAACATTTTCCGAGGTCCAGTCTGTCCAAAAACAACTGAGACCATATAAAATTATCGGAAGCAGCATAACTTTAAAATAAAGAATGGCGCCTTGAAACGAAAGAGCCCCTATATTAGGGAATTTCAGGAATGGAGCAGTTCACTAATGGTGCAAGACGCTGTTCGTTGGGTTTTATTTTACCGTCCTCGATGGTATATCCTAGTACGTGTATCTGCTGCGTGCTAAACTTCCACTTTGACTTGTTCAGGACTAGGCCGACTGAAAGACATACCAAAAGGAACTTTTTGGCATTGTTATCGTTATCTGCCTTCGTCATGCCACAGATTGTGATGTCGTCAAGGGAGACGAACGTATTCTTGATGTTGTTTTGTTCAATTATTTGATACATAATCCTTTGGAAACATGCTATGGAATTAGTAAATCCAAAAGGAATTCGAGTGAATTGAACAAGCTTCTTGCAGGCTTTGAAACTTGTGAATGGACGGTCTAGCTCATGTATTCCGACTTGGTGGTATGCTGCGATTTCCATTTAGGAGAAATATTTGAATTGAGCGATCTTCTTTATCAGGTCTTTGATATTTGGAAGAAGGTATCTGTCCAGATGCGTGTACTTGTTTATCGTCGGGAGTAGTCAATGACAAGTCTCTTTCTTCCTCGATGATATTTTACTACAAATGCCTGTGCTCGCCACGGTGACGAGCTAGGTTCGATTATTTTTCTCGAAACATTCTGTTAAGTTCGTGTTGCATGAATGAGTTATCAGCCGGAAAATGTTTGCGCGATTTTGTCACTATCGGCTTGCAGTCTTTTGAAAGGTAATCGAATAGTCGAGTCGGGCTGGAGATGTTCATCAGGCAAAAAGATGCCGATGCTTTCTTTGAGTCTTTGTCGAAATCGAAAGTAAAGGTGATGTGCAAAAAACGCTTCATAAATTCAGTACCGAGTATGATACTTTAACACAGATTTTCGAGGACGAGAAATTCGACTGATTTGTGTGTGTCTTGCCCTAGAACGTTAGATCGGCTGTGACGCAGCCTCGCGATGTGGCACGAAGATTTGATGTTGTCATGCATATTTGATGAGGTCTCGGATGGTACCGTACTTTCAGCAAGCGGATCGTATACATGCTCATGAAGTTGAGGGTACTGCCAGTGTCGAATAGTGCTCTGAGATCAAGTCCGTTGATACGCACCGCTGCGATAGTAGGAGCCGGCGCTAGTTCGCAAAGTCTGACACTTTAGCGGAAGCTGTTGTTTTCACCTGATGATCTACATACTTTCGCTAGGTTAGCTGCGGGACAAAGAGATCTGGTATGTTTCCGCTTGGAGTCACAGAAATAGCACGTCCACGTTGTATACTTGTGGGATACTCGATTCGAAGAAACTGCACAGCTCGAGAGATCACGATGTTCTACTTGCGAGAAAGCTTAAGGTGTCCTACTGGCTTGGGGCTCTGGTGGTATCAGATTGATAGAAGACACGTTGTTTGTATTATCCAGAGTGGTGTATTAGTCTGTCATAGAAGAGAAATGTCTTCATACGCGATTCTGCGAGTTTCATGGTCCTGATTTATCGCACGCAGAAGTGAGGTCGATATCTGAATTCTCCAAAAGTCTTTGGCGAATTATATCGAAGCTAATTCCCGAGATGAAGACGTCGAGAATATTCTCATCTCTGTACCTATCAGTTGTAAGCGCTTCAAACGTGCATTCCATCTGCTTACGAGATCGTAGAATGTGCCGGGCATACACCTGGTTTACGGGTTTGTCTTACCTTTCACGTAATAGTTTCATGGCGTCGTCGTAGCTGCTGCAAGGGCGTATGAGTTTGAATATGTTTGAAGGCCACGAAGTTGAAAAGCGTGTGAATTTTTCCGGTGTCCTGAGTGATTTGTAGTTTCGAAATGTAATTTTTGAAAGTCGTTGAGAATTAGGTATAAATTATTTGATTATTAAGCAAACAAAATTAAATTTTATAAATTTCCAGCTCTTTCAAGTAAAACCTAAAATAGAAAACTTAGGGATTTAGTAGAAACTAAACTTTTCTATAAACGATTTCAAAAATTTATAGTAACATTTTTATAAAATTACCATGTGTTGGTCCTGCTGCCTGTATTGGGTAGCAGGACCTTCCGGCGGAGTTGTGAGACGATCGGGTCGGAGATGTAGATCCACCATGTATGTAGGTCAATGTTGTTGTATAAATTGCCGTAAATTCCAATTGTAAAAGGTAGACTAGTTTATGCGTTTATACAACAATATCTGAAAAGGGTAAAATAAACATAAAGATATAAATTAAACATAATGACACCTGTACATCCGTTTTTGCAAAAATAGATGCATGATGATGTATGTTCGTAATTTGGAATTCGAATCGCCCAGAATTTATCGTGATAACCATGGACCGAGGCTCTCTAAATCAGGGGTCGTTTTATAGCACATCTCCTCTCTTTTTTGTCCGTGTGAAAAATTGAGTGAGGTAGTACTCCGGAGCTACTGAATTCATCTTTTGAGTGAACCTGCCCAGATTTATTGTAAATGATGATGTGTGTTCGAGTTTGAACATTGATCTTATGATTGTTGAACATGGTTCCAACAAATAAAGTTTCGCAACTAATGGTAATAAACATTTGGAAGGTAACCCTACTATTCGCTTATTCTCCATTGACACTTGTCTAACTGATTAAAATTAAATGCAGTTAAGTCTGACCATATAAGTGGTATAGCTTAGTAGGTGATTGGAAGCAGATTACTTCGAAAATACCGGAGAGCTCCTGGAAAATATATTGATTTGATATTTTTTACAGAAGAGGTAGCTACTATAAGTTTTGAGGATTTGTAATGAATGTGATCAGTAAACGACCATTTCGAAGAAATAACTAAGTAATTATAGCTATTGCAAACTTCCAATTCTTCGTTGTGTATTATTATTCTACCACACCGACGTAAGGAACCGCACTCGATGCATTACAAATATGCGTCAATAAATTTAAGGAACTTCACTCGATGCATTACAAATATGCGCCAATAAATGTGGCATACAGCGTTTTACGATTTGTAAAACTCTTAATGACCTCATCACGAACATATTTTGTGGCATTCGATGTTGACCTGTTGGGGACGGAACCCTTATTGCACTGTCGGTAAAAGGTGTTCACGGTATCTAAGAAGACGCATATTCATCGCATGAGTTCACTAACCCTCATTCTTATTTCCAAATTTATAACTCATGATACAGGCTGTATTTACTTGGGGGTCGGTCTTGATTGCCATATATAGAATACATCGATTCTTATATAACGACATTTGTTTATACTCAACTGTAAATCAGAGCGTTTACTCCAATCCATTACATATGAAAGTCCTTCATCTTCTACGAGATGTCGTAGTTCTAAACGGACGTATTTTTACAGATTTTATGATCACACGTGACTACAAACAAGGGAAATTTAGCTAATAGACTATTCAAGAAAATGTCGAATAGTTGAAAATTAATGATTAAGAAGGCATACTACCTTTAAATGTTTACTTTAAGTGCACGTTTCTACATAGATTTGCCTTAAGTGTTATTTAAGCCATATTCAGTCACTATGTAAACTAGCTGAAAATTATAGACTCATGTGAATGTTTGTTAAAATCAAAACTATTATTATATATGGTTTATATTTTTGTCAAAATTAAGTTGGATTTGTTTGAAAATCGGTCGTTATAGATCATGAACTCGGAGTGTTTCAGCAAAAGTCAACATATTAAAAACTGTATATCGAGCAAAATTATTAAGCCAACATTATTGAGATTACAATTACTGCTGATGCAGGACAATTTTTAGACAACCTTTTGAGAAATCTTATATTGAATGGTTTCTTTAATATTTAAACCATCGATATGTTTTGTCGAACTTCACGGATAATTGTTTTGTGCAAAAACGGATGTCCATATAAAGCATCTAGGATGAACTAAGTAATATCCATTTGTCTATAAATACTGAGCTCTATTATCTTGCATAATAAGTTAAGCTTGCTAATGTGTAGTTGTCTAAAACAAATCGATTACCTTTCTTAACAATCGAGACAACTTTTCTTTCAATGGCTTCAGAAGATACAGAAAATAAATTTGGAAATACTATCGAAATCAATCAGTATGTGTTTACGATCGCAGTATAATCTATATAGTGAACAAAAACAATGTTATCTGATAAAAACACGTGAATTAAAAGTGTTCGCGAATAATTTTTTGTTTCATAGTTGCAAATGAATTGTCTCGGAATCTTTACGAAGAGCAGAAGCATGACCGTTAATGTGTGCATATTTACACTTTTATACATAGGATAGAAGATTTCTTGCATGACCCATAAATAACAACAATTTCTCGACAAGAAAAAATAAAAACATAAACGCACAAGATTTTTATTGTCAACCACTGGTCCGGGTGTCGCGTCGTGAGGGCAGTGTACGAACCAAACTTCTCCAGACATTGCGATAATGGGCGACAGACCAGAGTTCTCTTTCAGATGGTCCAAGGTTTTTTTTGGTCGGTTTCGAGAATTGATTTCTTCACCGGAACCGAGGTCTACTTCGAGCTCTCTTTCCAGAAAGTCCGGCCTGGAAAACTCTCCGAGGAAGACGATCCCTATACATCCTCAGAACTTGTCCTATCCACCTCAACTGACTTTATTCGATGCTTAGAAGCAGCTACTTTACTCTATTCCATCACGGATGACCGAATTCCTAACCTTATATCTAAGGCTAAGACCAGGCACACCACGAAGGAACCTCATTTAGGTTACCTGTATCTGAAATTTATCCTTTCGGTCGTCTGTATCCGAGATATGATCCTTTCGGTCATAATTCAAACCTCATGACGATAGGTTAAGATAGGAACGAAGATTTCGCGGTAAACCGAAAACTTCGCCTGATGTTTCTGCCGTCCATCGAGAACAATATCCCGAGATACTTAAAGTCCTCCACATCAGAAAGCTTTTCCCAAATCCGGTTTACACTGACACCTAAGTCCGATATAAACACAGAGACAGTCTTGTAAATACAAAACAACATCCTTGCTGCTTGGCATTCCATCGTAAATATATCTAGTATCATTGTAAATCCTCAGGACAAGAAGCAAACAAGATATCATCATCCGCAAAAAGCAGAGATGGCATACTGATATAACCAAACTGAAGGCCGACAACCGAAAGAGCAGCTCGTCTCATAATTTTGTCCATGTAAACAATGAGCAAAAGTGGATACAAAGGACAACCTTGACGAAGGCCAACGCCTAGTGGAAATAATTCAGATTTCCTACCTAGAACACGGGCACAACTTATACTTTGCTCATACAGAGAAGCCACAGCTACCTGAAAATAGTGTGGTACTCTATACTCCCTTAGTACCTCCCGAAACCTTTCTCGCGAAACTCACGTCTTATTCAAATCTACAAAGCACATGTAGACCGTTTAAGCGTACCCCCAGAACGGTCGAGGATAGTGAAAGATTAGAGCTGATCCGTAGTTCCACGACCTGGGCAGAATTCGCGTTGTTCCTCTTGCAACTGTCCCTCAACTATAGGATATATCCTTAACTTAAGAATCCTAACAAATAACTTACCAGTTTGGCTAAGAGTGATGCCTCGATTATTAGAACACATTTTTCAGTCACCTTTTTTAATGATCGGCATCACCACCCTAGTTCGTCACTTACTAGAAACCTTTTCCGACTTCAATGCAACGTTGAAGATTAGTGTTAGCCACTTCATGTCAAAAACGTCGAAAGCCTTTAAAGGTTCAGTCGAATCTCATCTACTCCAGAAGACTTCTCATTACGAAGTTTTTTAACAACTGCAATAACCTCTTCCAAAGATATGAGATCTTCCGTTGTTCCTATAAACTACTTCTACAAAAGAAGACATATTTACCGGATTAAGGAGATTCTTAAAATGCTGTTTCCATCAACCAAGAATTTCTTCAATGTCAGTCAGCATAAACCCTTTCTTGTCATAGACAGTTTGAGAAGATTTCTGTTTTCCAACACGAAGGTTCTTGATCGTCCTCCAGAACATCTTCGAAGCTGACCTATAATCTAGTTCTAAGTGTTCTCCAAACTTCTCCCAAGCCGCTTTCTTCGCCTCGGTAACTGCTCGAGCGGAAGCTTTCTTTGCTGATGCCATGTGTATCTATAGATCTCCTTATGTTCAAACATGGTGTTGGTTATGACAAATTGTTACGAAAAAAGTGCAATAATTCAACACCAGCCGCATTCATATCGGAGAGTCCGTTCCTTCTCAAAACTACCGTCCAAGTGCTACTGTCGCTACCAACATGATCATTGAAGTCACATAATACAATGAGGGCATCTTCCACAGGAGTACTATCAAGCAGATTATGAATATCTTCCACGAAGACTGCGTATTCCGAGATAATGTTGGGAGAATACGCACACACAACAGTTATCCCCTTTCCCTCTTTGACTAAAAGTCTCAAAGACGTCAGCCTTTTGTTCACTTGATTAAAGTTCTCTACCACTAATGACATCCGGGGACTTATAAGTATCCCTACACACGCATGCCGTCGTTGTCCGTTGGTAACTCCCAAATAGTTCAAGGTTCAACCTTGATCCAAAAGTTTAGTTTCAGTTCCAGAATAGTAAAGAGAAGTCACTCCGACTATTTCTAGACAGAAGCCAATCATCTATTAAACTAATTCTGGACCCTTCCCCGCCAGCGAGATGACATTCACGTTCCTACATGAAGGCTAGTCCGCTTCGGATTTTGATGATTCTTTCGCTATCTCAGTACAACTACCGAGCAGGCGTCACCCCAATGAAAACTCCTCCGGTCAGTAGAGTTGAATATTGTTCATCGCTCTTAATTTATTTTCTCTAAATTTGTTTCTTGTCATTTTCAATGTATTGATTTTGTTTGTTCGGCTATGTCCCGTTCCCGATATCCTTTGATGATCCATCATCGCTACTGTAAGGAAACCGGCCTCCACAAACATGGAGCCGGCATGAGTTGTCAAGGCGCTGGTTATCCCCGTCTGTATCACATTGGTGCGGTGCCAGCTTTTAACAAAACCATACAGTGTGCAAGTTTGAATGTTCGGATATAAGTTTGGGCTAAGTGTATTCGAGCCTTGATCAATTACTGCTCAAAAACGTGCGTATAGTGCGAAGAATGCCACGCGCTGCCCGTCCGACAATATCAATGTGTTTCTCTATGTTATTATCGGTAATTGTATCGGACGCCAGCAATGAGCAGGGATGGATTTCTCTGCTTTCTTTTCTGAAGATGGTACTTCGGGTTCTTTAATCGACAGAGGGCAATCACGGGAAAAGTTAAACAGTTTTGCTCAAATAAGCCTGTATGCCTTTCAACAGTATTAACTCTCAGTGCCCTGCGCGCCGCCAAGACTCTAATATAACTAGAAAATTGAAAGTACCTAGCCCAGAGTCGGAGTAGCTAATCAAGACGGTAACAGAAATTGAAAGATGAAGATGTGAGAGGTGCCATTAGACTCGTGAGCAGCAACGAGTCTTTCGTGGAATCCTCAGAATATACGCATCAAATTGTACGAGACAAACATTACCTAAACCACCAAGAAGTCAAAAACGGCGAGTCTTCAATTTTACCGTAACAGACGAGTCAATTATTTATGCCATCAGATCTGTTTCGAGTACATCTACGCGCGGACCAGATGGGCTAACACTCTTACATCTCAAAGACCTAACGGGCCCGTCGGCTAGAATTGCCTGTGGCAGGCTATTGCATTCTATCTTTTCATTCTCCCAACTCTTACTATATGAGAAATTTCCTTAATCAATCAGGTATAACTTTTTTGGAGCCCACTTAGTTGCTCTACTAAAGAAAGCAGGCGGCTGTCGACCCATAGCTATCGGATAATCGCTTCGTCGACTTTTGGGTAAACTTGCTGCTCATCACGCAGTTGACTGATTAATTAATGACTTTGTGTCACATCAATTAGGTGTATGTGTTCCGGGCGGCGGTGAGGCCACCGTACATAGCGCCAAATGTTTTCTACAGCATTACGTTATGCCAGATTATGCCATTATAAAATTATATTTCTCAAGTGCCTTTAACTGCCTAAGCAGAGCTGAGATGTTGCGATGCGTTTAGAACAAGCTTCCAAACATATCTTATTTCGTCAATATGTGCTACAGTAGCCGATAGTGCCTTTTCCACAGATACCACACTATATACTCACTGGAGGGTGTTAAAATGGAGATCCGATTGGCCCTTTTCTATTTTCGCACACAATCAACGAAATCGCTATGCGGGAAAAATCTCCTTTTCCGGTCTAGTATATGGATGATTGTATATCGGGCGGGCCAATAGAAGATATTCAGGCCGATATTCGCCTTATATAGTTCCTGGGGGTAATCTTGGATTGGAGCTCAACCCATCGAAGTACGAGATAATAACAAAGGACCAAAGTATAAAAGACACTTTGTCAAACAGCTGCACGAGTCGATTGTCGTTGATCTTGAAAATACAACATTACTAGGTTCACCAATTGTTTCAGTTGAATCTGTAAGGGATCATCTGGATAGTTTTATCTCCAGGTTAAAAGTAATCAGTTCGCGTCTGACAAAGCTCTTTTGACAGGATGCTACTTCTTTTAAGAAACTCACAATATTCCTAAACAGGTCTCAGAGACTCTTCCGCCTATTCGTCCATTGCCAAATCTGCCGTTGGAGTAGTCGAGGTGATTTTGTTTGTTCGGATATCTCTCGTTCCTAATATCCTATGATGATCCAACATCGCTAATGTAAGGAAACAGGCCTTGTAACTATCTTCCACCTTTTCGTCTATTGTTTAATCCGCCGTTGTAGTTATTGGATGAATCTGAGATAGTCTATGAAAGCACTATCATTACGGATGATTCAAGCCAGCCAATTATTTAGCCGTTGATCCACGAATGTCGAACATACGTTGCCTGGGCCGCCTTACGGTGAAGCTAATTGGCAAAAAGTGCAAGTTTAATACTTAATCGAGCACCCAGCGGCATCCATATATTTGTAAATCACATAAAAAATAAACAGTTTTGTTCAAAAATAGGTTTTCTATTCAGACATAGGTTTGAATGGAGTATGGAATAAAATATCAAGGACGAAAAGAACATGGTTCTGAAATTGCAGAGTGCCCTTTTATCAAGTTATATTAGTAATAGTTTATATTAATATTGTTATTGGTATTGTTTATATAGCTGGTATACTGCTTTTTAAGAGACGGGCTTACATATTGTTGGATACAATATCTTATTTGTATCTGGATTGAATTTTGTATTTTATAATTTATATTCTTTAATTCAATATTTAAAATTATATTGTTTTTACAAATCGTGACTTTTTTCGAATCCGCAACATTACAATTTATCTTGAACTGATGTTTTTAAAGACGCCTTGTCAGACAAGCTGCACGACTGAATTGTCATTGATCATGAAACTAGGATCACTAATTGGCTCAGTTGAATCTGTAATTTATTGTTTTATGTTTTATCTATAGATTAAAATTAGTCAGTTCGCGTCTGATAAGTAATTTTCTTTTTAGAAACTGTTACAATAATTCTGAGCTTACGTATATTTTACGATCTGCTCCGTGTTTCTTAGCTGACTCCTCAAATACATACGACGAAACGTTGCGCTATACTTTTCAATCAGTCATCAACATTCCAGTGAACGATAGCTAAGGGCAGAACCCCCCTCGCGAATTCCACTGAAGGATATTCAGTGAAAAAGGCTCGGGATTACTCACCATTGTGATGGATTAGATGGATTGGGAGCCGACAACCTAGACTGGGCCAGTAGTAGGAGGATTACCCCCTTACAACCAGCCACAGCCTCGGGTGCCGTCCCCTGTGCGACATTATCTTCATTTCCCGGAGACTTTAAGGAAGAGCCTTTAATAAGCTTCAATAGCGGAACTTTAGGGACCGAAGCCCCTCTTTTCTTAGAGCATTGAACAACCGGAGATGCAGGAATCGACGGCGCACATAGGATGGAATTGACAAGATTTCGAATCAAGTCCTCCATGGACGCCAGTATTGTCTTCTTGGATTCGGAAATGAGCCGAATGATGTCATGTTTCGTCAGTTTCCCAGTATTCTGGTTATTATTGCTAGATGCCGCCACAAAGGATACCGGACGGGCACTCCTAATGAGATTTTTATATTGTTTGAAAACTCGACATTTTCTGGACCACGCCGGGTGGTCCAGTCCGCAATTAATGCATTTAGCAGTATTATTACAACGCGTACCAGCCAGTAAATCCAGACAAGACTAGGAACCACAAACCCCACAGACAGGAGGGGATTTGCAATTTTATCTCCAGTGCCCCCACTTGTGGCACCCACTACGGTGAGGGTATGTCAGGTTGTCCTCGTCAAGGATGGTGAAAGCGAGATTGTACCCAAGAAATGGGTTATTACAACTATTGGAAAGCAAACGAGCCTTGTTTAACTCTGCTGAGCAGAAGGCCACAGGGAAGGCTGCTCCATCCCTCCCTTTTAGTTGTCGCAGATTGTTAATTTTAAATTTGTTACACAGATTTATAATGTCTTCCTCCTCTAATTGAGGAGGGAAGTTATTAATCTTAAGAGAGGCCAACAGCGGTTTCACCTCAATAGATGCTACGTCTTTATGACTTTCCTCGAAATAATTGACATAATCGTTCAAGAAATCTGGAGTAGCAAATGAAATACGAATCATGTTATCAGTAATTTGGACTTTGTTGAATATAATACGATTTCCATATCTTAGTGCAAAGTCTTTTAAGAAATATTTGAAGAACAAATGCTTTTCTGTTGGTTTTTTAATTGTTACAATGCATAGATTTTGAAGTTTTGGAATGGGGGGGGGTAAAACCCCATCAAAAGAAACGTTACTTACTTTGTCGGAAGACAATGGGTATACCTTATTATTCTCTGTTTCCAACGTTGAGATTGAATAGAAGTTAGAAGCGTTGTTGCTCTTTCGCTTTGATGCTCCGTCGCACAAAATTTTACTAACAAGGTACATTTTTCTGAATAAAACTCTTAAATAATTTTGTGTTTGTGTTGTATAACCGATATAGTTTTGCTCAGCGTTACAGCTGAACTTGCTAAAAATGTGCAGTGTTAGTGCTTTCGGTGCATCAAAAGAAGCAAATTTTAACGATTTTGCAATGGAAATCAGCGACTCTCAAGGATAAAAAGATGACAATAAGGTAACATCTTGTCGTATTAAGACTGGAGCAACGGTGAGTAACGTTTCTGGTGTTCCTGGGGAGGGGGAATTACTTCCCCTATACTTTTTAATATATTTCTTCGTAAATTTTCATCAACTCTAAAGAACATAGTTTTATTTAACTCTGTGCGATACAATGAAAATTCAGTAAGAATATCCTTCGCCTGCCCGGACATTCTGGATAGTTACTGGAGGTACTTTGGAAAAATTCTCAGATTTAGCTACATTTGAATCAAAAACCATTCTTGTCTTAATCAAAATTAATAATCTTCCCTCCCATTGGAAGAGGATGATCTCGAATTACTACGAAACACATTTAATATATCGAACATCCGCCCCATGTTGGGCAGGAATGGCTTCTCACTCAATATAGGCTTTGGCACGGCTACCTTGGGGCAGGTAGAAATTCTTAAGAAAACTGTATGCAACCCGTTTCTGGTATTTAATCTACAATTTTGTATCATAAGTAAAGAAGAGTATACATACCCCCACTGTATCAAGTGTCATAAGCGGGGGCACTTGGCCTCCAGTTGCTCCCTCCCTGATACATGTGGGGTGTGCGGCTCATCCTCTTGCAGTGATTCGATTGCTGAGAGTAAGTGCTTGGCATCCTGTTTATGCTACAACTGTGATGGGCCTCAAACTGCTTGTAGCAGGAAATGCCCTTTTAAGAAGTATGTTAATTTATTTGTCACTCAGGCCTCAAAGATAAGATCCTACTCTGATGTAGCGGCTCCCTTGGCACAAACTAATTCGAGAGGTATGACCGATGCGGAGTTAATGAAGATAATTGACCTAAGACAAGCTGAGTCAAAGAAACAGACTGAACTGCTTGTACAATCTCTCCTGTCGCCCCTTTTCTAGGCGCCTTCGATTCCAATTCAGTCTGTTGTGCCGACTTCCAAAAAAGGGGGGCTTCGGACAATCCCATCCTCCCTCTTAAGATTGGTAAGATGATAAAGGCGAATACCAACAATCGGGGAAATGAAGACATTGCCCAGGGGCAAGTACCTACCCTGGACGGGGCTGGTGGCGGGAAGGAAAACCTTCCTGCAACTAGCTCTGTATAGGTAGGCAATCCCTCAATCCAATTAGTCCATCACAATGCAGAGTACTTGTAAGCCTTTTTCACTGAATATCCTTCAGTGGAATTCGGGAGGTACTTTTGCCCTTAGACTTCTATCCGGTAGAGATGCAGATGTTATAATCATTCAGGAGACGCGGTCTATCCGTCTCCCCCAGGACATTACTCGATTTATTCCTAAGCATATCTCTTCCCACTATACTCCGTACATAACCCCTCCTCACTCCTCTTCATCTCAAGGACCCTTGACCTTAGTTAAGTGATCCTTAAAGTCCTCCCTCCTGCTAAACTACTCATGTCCAGCCCAGTCTGTCTGGTAGTTTCACTCATTAAGAACGGTAAACGCCTCAGTCTAGCCAATGTCTACATTCATCCAAGGGAGTTCGACAAGAATCGTGACCTCCCGGGTAGTATTATTGACAGCGGCTATGACATGATACTTTGGGATTTCAACGACAGAACTAGTCGTTGGCTCAACACATAACTTCGCAGAGCTAGGAACGGTTATCTTATTCACAAACCACCGACCCTTACCTTTCATTGCACGTCAACGAATTCTATCCTTGACATTTTACTGCTTCACTCGAGGTGGTTGTTAAAACCCCTCTGTACGGAGCAGTCGCGTCAGCAATTGTCCACCTCTCATGACTTAATTCGTTGGAGAATTGAGGAAGATATTTTGCTTCGAAGGAGGTTTCACTTTGATCCGATCAGAGTGGCCTTTTTTCAAGCGGCTATCCAACTCTTTCCCAGAATAGGAAATAAGAGTCTTACCGAATTTAATACCTACCTCTTTTCGCAAGCTACCGCGATTTTATCGACTACCTATAAAGGTCATATATACAATTCCACTCCGACGAAACTCAAGGTCCTAGCGTAATTGCTTAACCTCCCTAATCTCTCTGTTTCCGCAAGACAGGCCATCTCGAATGAATACTGGAGCGCTAGATATAGGTTCCAGCTAAGTAGGAATAAGACGAATATTGCTCACTTTAGACCGTCTCAGTCATCTTTCCGTAAGTTATTCAGGAAGGATAAGTTTGTGTGTTGGAAGGATAAGGCATTGGGTTGGATAGGTGAGACAGGCCTTGAAAACGTTTTGGAGCAGTCACTAGCCCTTCATAACTATGGAGCCACTCAATCACCTCAACCAATCGCGCCCTGGTGTAACTTCAGGAGTAGGGATCTATATTTTACGGATATCCTTAACTCCTGGGGTCCACTCCCGGGCACCTCTAAATCCGTCGCTTCACTTTCTTCTCGGGTCTGTCAACTTTTGACAGCCAATAGAGAATAGAGGTGGCCGTCACAATGCTTCTAGCCTCCCCATCCGATGTAGCAGGCATCAATATTAGTAATAGAGTTTTTATTCCTAAAAAATTCCTGCTTATGTCCTAAAGATCTGCGACCCATTTTGATTCAAAATGCTCTGGTGTCGATTTATGAAAAAGCGCTCGCGCGGAAAATCCGCGACCATTTAAGTAGGCGTAATTTGATCACTCCAGGTTTTCATGGGTTCGTCAAAGGTCGCTCGATCCATTCAGCAGTTGGTGAGGTGGAGCAGTTTTGTCGGGATAATAGCCATCGTCTTGTTGTGGATGTTTTCCTTGACTTTTCTGCTGCATTTGACCGCATCTCCATTCCCTTTGTGATCTCTTCTCTCAGGTCCCTCGGGTTGCCTCCGAGAATTGTGAACAGGGTAAGGATCCTGCTGTACACCAAGCGAATTTACTATGAAGACGACCCTGAGGCGCGTCAGTTCTACACTATTACGGGTGTGCCTAAAGGATAATCACTTTCTCCTATCTTATACCTTACAGCCTCCATTAACCTATTTAAATCATTTAAACGCGAACAACGTCTTGTGTTGTATGCTAATGACACCACAGCCCTGTTCACTGGACGCAGGTGCAAAGACGTAGTCTCGGACATCAGCCGCTTCTTTTTAAGATTTAAAGACCAGTTACCCAAATCCAATTTTATTTTAAACACCTCCAAATCGCAGGTGGTTGTCTATCATGGCACTCCTGCAACAAAGCAGAAACTTAAGAGATTAGCATTCTCTGCGCTCTCCTCTATTTTTGCCTATGAACCACTCCCCACCTTCACAAGTTGAGTAAAATACCTGGGATTCACAGTTTCGGTGAACTTGTCGGCGAAAGCTGACCTAGATAGACTCAAACGTATCCTGAAGAGAGCTAGGTGGGCTCTGAAACGGGCTCAGCATCTGTCATTGAAAGGGAAAACCCAGGTGCGCCTTTGGGTTACCTGGGCTATCTCGGTATTAGTCTTCTTTTCGAGAGGATGTTACCCTGAGCAAAGGCTAAGGTTTCTTAAGCTTCTCGTTTCTCGTTTACCCAGCATAGTCCGCGATGATTGGATCCTTCGGGGGGAAAGACCCCCGGTGGTTCAGTCGGAAAGCGGTGTGTTGGATCGGTTGGGGGGGGGCTCAGATCCCCCTAAATCTGAGGCCATGAAGAGGTAAGAAGACTTCAAAGAAGATGTAGTTTTGAAGTTATAATGTTTACTCAATTTTTGCGATGTACTTGATATATTACCTATAATTATGCTTGTAATTTAAAAGAATGATTTATTTATTTAAATAATTTTAACAAAATATACATAACTTTATATTATCGCAGAATATATTTTAATGAATATCTAGTTTCCAAAAGCTTTAGCTGATTTTGGCATCGGCTTATGGAATACTGAAATCAGTAATATTTGCACCACTCTTTAATGAAGGGTTTTATCAAAATAGTTTTAAGAAAATATACGTAACAGAAATTGAAGTTTACAATGAAATTGAAATTTCATTGTAGTAAATTGAAAACGATTAAAAATAATTGAAAAAATTTTACGTGCATTATTTTATTTTCGAATTTTTAATTGAAATATATTTCCGTATCTTTAATAATAAAAAAATTGCATTACATTTGGTAATAAAAAATGACATTTGATAAAAAAAACATTTGATACGGAAAAACAAGTGGAAAATAAGTTTAACAATCATATTTAATAGAAAATAAAATATAGGAAATTTAGTCTGAGTAATCACAATTGCATATTTATGGAAATTCAAAGACTGAGCTATTACTTATTTATGTGCTTGAACGTCAAAATAACGTTAAATAACTTGGCGAGGATTAGTACGTTGTTTACCCGGGATATTTGAAAACAACAGCAACATGTGCACGCAACGCTTATGGTGAACATCAATAGACAGTAAATCCTTTTTGTGATTGTATAAGCGTAGATCTTAGTTATATACTCATAGTCATGTATTTTCCGGTATTTTATCAAGTCAAGGATAATTAAAAATGTTAACACCAATGCCGGTATGATGCTGAGGTCTTTGGTTGCGTGTTGTCTATTAAACGAGAACTTGCCTGATACACTTTCATGTAAAATAGTGAATATTAACGGTCCAATGTTTGCTGCAATGGCAGAACTTGTCAACATCAGATTCGGTAGGAATTTGTGAACATTTCGACCACTAATTAATTGACATACGAGAAAAACAATAAGCAATGCTGTACCACAGATGTAAGCAAAAACACACATTGAGCAGGCCATGCAAGTGAGTATAAATTTCTTGTACATTTTATTTCTTAGATCCAATATTGAAGGCATACGCTTTGTCTGATCATATACATATCGAAAATTGATAATATTGCAGTGAATATTACATCACCTGTTTATTAATACCAGATAACATATCAAATCCTTCTGATGACCTATAATTTTAAATGCAAACTATTCAATATTTTTGGATATAAATATTTTAATTATTTTTTATGAAATCTTAACATTAGGGCACATTAATAGCTATAGACATACATCACTGGCATCATTGTAATAATAATTAAAATCAAGTAAAATTTTTAAATTCTTATAATTAATATTTAATTCATATTGAATACTTTCTTGTTCAATATTGCTAGTATGCAGCAAATGGATCTTCTGAAATTTAAAGATGTGAATCCATGAATTGTACATACATTTCGTATAGTTATATTATAAATTACACTTATTTTTTAATCAAATTATATGCAAGAATTGTATTGATATAAATTGAACTATTAATTTTTAACCTTTAATCGATTAATTTTATTTTAAATCTCAATTTTAAATTTTAACTTGATTAAAATTAATTAGTTCACTAATTAGATAGAATTAGTGAACTAATTCTATCTAATTAATTCGTAGATAAGAAGATAACGCATATTATTTTTATGAATAACAGACAATTTTACAAATTTCATCAGAGGAAATACGCCATTAGAATGTATTTTGTCCTTTTGATATGTTGGGTCGAGCAACAGGGCCGATACCAAATTACATTGCAGTTTCTCCTGATGACATCTAATCCTTATTCTGATACATTTTCTGTTATTTATTAGTCAATTCATATAAATTGACTTTTATTTAAAATTTCAATTTTTTATTTTAACTTAATATAAATATAAATTATAAAATATTATATAATTATTTATTATTTATTTTTATATAAGGTATAAAATACGTGGACTCAGGTAGATGATCTGATTTCTTCTATTCGTCTTGAAGAAATTAATTATTTTTTTTGTTTTATTTTTTTCGAAATTAAATTAAATTAATTAATAATTTTAAATTATTCGAAACAATATATTTTAAATTTTACGATTAAATATTTGTGATTAAAGAACACTCATTTATTATTATCACCTACTATTTTTAACCCGTCGATTTTATACTAAAAATCCATATAAGATAATAATTAAAATCCATATAAAATATAATAAATATATCATCTCTATGGAGATTATAAACATAATCTTTATATAGATTATAACATATAACATATGAATCAAGTTTATCAAAATTAATTATTCAAATTAAATTTGTTTATAATAAAATATCTAATATAATAAAATTTTATATAAAATATGCTATGAAACTATTATGTAAGTTTAACTGATCAGAACATTTGTCTCCCTCGTTATATGGGCCGAAACCTGATAAATAGCACTTCCTCCTGATGACTTCTAATCCTATTTCTGATACAATGTCTGTTATTTATTTTATTATTAGTCAATTCATAAAATTTGACTTTTATTTAAAATTTCAATTTTAAGTTTTAAAATTGAATAATTCTGTTGCTAATCTTTAATCATTAAAAACATTAATGATTATCAACGCATGTAAGAGAAATCAATATAGTATATTTGTAAATCAATTTGTATATTTTTGCTGAAATCTCAAAATTTGGAGACTTCTAATACTTATGAGCTTTCATCTTTATTTTGAGTAAACGACCTCAAATACTAATGACCTCTAATCCTTATTCTTATACATAGTCTATTATTTATTAGTCAATTCATAAGCATTAATTTTTATTTTAAATTTCAATTTTAAATGTTAACTTGATATAAATTATATTATATCTTATTTTTATTTGTTCTTATATTCAATTATATTATATTTATATTATTATATTATATTTATATTACAATTATTATATTATATTTTATTTTTATTTGTTCTTATATTCAATTTATAAATAATTTAATATACGTAGACTTAGCTACCTGATCTAATTCATTAATTAGTTATTCTTTCTGTGACGTATTATGCTTTCGTTATAATATTTATGAATTTTTTGTATTTTCAAACCGCTGTCATTTTTTACACTATAAAAATAGAGAACAAAAGAGAACAAAAATATGTTCTCTTTGTGTGATTCACAAACATTTTTCAGAGTAATTATAGACTCATCTATCTAATAATAATAGATTTTATTAATAATAAATAACATGCAGGATAAATAAATAGAATAAATACAATGATACAGTTACAGTCTAAATCTTCTTCATAGGTAATTGACACTCTTCAAATGCAAGCCCGTTTTCTTCAGAATTATAGCCTCAAATCCATGGGGATCTGAGCCCCCCCCAACCAATCCAACACGCCGCCTTGCGACTGAACCACCCGGGGTCTTTCACCCCCCCCCGAAGAGTCCAGTCGGTGCGGACTATGCTGGGTAAACGCGAGACGAGGAGCTTGAGAAACCTTAGTCTTTGTTCTGGGGGACGTCCTCTTGAAAAGAAAACTAATCCCGAGATAGCCCAAGTACCCCAGAGGCGCACTTGGGATTTCTCTTTCAATGACAGATGTTGGGCCCGTTTCAGGGCCCATCTAGCTCTCTTCAGGATACGTTTTAGTCTATCCAGGTCAGCTTTCGCTGACCAGCTCACCGTAATGGTGAATCCCAGGTATTTTACTCGATTTGTGAAGGTAGGGAGTGGTTGATTAGTCAGGATGGAAGATAGAGCTGAGAGTGCTAATCTCTTGAGTTTTTTCTTTGTCACAGGGGCGCCATTAAAGACAACCACCTGCGATTTGGAGGAGTTTAAAACAAGATTGGAAATGGGCAGCTGATCTTTTAATCTTGTAAAGAAATGGCTGATGTCAGAGACTACATCTTTGCACCTGCGTCCAGAGAACAGGGCTGTGGTATCATCAGCATATACCACAATATGTTGATCGCGTTTGAATTTTTTGTATAGTTCAATGGAGGCAGCAAGATACAAGATTGGAGAAAGTGGGGAGCCTTGAGGCACACCCGTAATAGGATAGAACTGACGTGCATCAGGGTCGTCTTCATAGAAGAATCGCTTGGAGTACAGCAATATTTCCACCCTGTTAACAATTCTCGCAGGCAACCCGAGGGACCTGAGAGAAGTGATAACAAAAGGAATGGAAATGCGGTCAAATGCAGCCGAAAAATCAAGAAAGACAGCCACAGCAAGCTGATGACTGTTATCCTGACAAAACTGTTGCACTTCACCTATTGCTGAATAGACCGAGCGATCTTTTACGTACCCATGAAAACCTGGTGGGATTAAATTTTGCCTATTTAGATGGTCGCGGATTTTACGCGCAAGCGCTTTTTCGTAAATGGAGATGAGGGAGTTTTGAATTGAAATAGGCCGCGGATCTTTGGGACATGTAATCGACTTCTTTTTAGGTAAAAATACTCGACGGCTAATATTTATGTTAGCAATGTCGGAAGGGGAGGCTAATAGCATTGTTATGGCGACTTCCTTTCTCTGACTGTCTATTAAAAGCTGACAGACACGAGTGGATAGTGGCGCATGGGTTCTGGAGGTGCCCGGGAGTGGCCCCCATGAGTTAAAAATATCTGTAACATATAAGTCCCTACTCCTGAAGTCACACCAAGGCGGGATTGGTTGGGGTGAATGAGTGGCTCCATAATTGTGAAGGGATAGTGACTCCTCCAAAACTTTATCAAGGTCTATTCTATCAATCCAACCTAATGCTCTATCCTTCCAACAGACAAACTTCTCCTTCTTGAGTATCTTCCAGAAGGAAGACTGAGAAGGGCTAAGGCGAGAAATGCTTGCCTTATCCCTACTCAACTGGAACCTATATCTAGTGCTCCAGTATTCATTCGAGAGGGCTTGTCTGGCGAAAACAGAGAGAGTAGGAAGATATAGCATTTTAGCTAGGACCTTGAGTTTTGTTGGAGTGGGATTGTATATGCGACCTTTATAGGTAGTCGATAGTATCGCAGTAGCTTGCGAAGAGAGGTAAGTATTAAATTTGGTCAAACTCTCATTCCCAATTCGGGGGAATAGTTGGATAGCTGCCTGAAAGAAGGCCACCCTGACGGGATCAAAGTGGAACCTTCTCCTCAGCAACGTATCTTCCTCTAATCGCCAACGAATTAGGTCATGAGAGGTGGTCTGTTGTTGGCGCGACTGCTCAGTACAGAAGGGTTTTAACAACCACTTCTTATGTAGCAGTAATATGTCGAGGAGTGAATTAGTTGTTGAGCAATGAAAGGTGGGGGATGGTGGTTTGTGAATAAGATAGTCGTTCCTGGCTCTGCGGTTTGCTGCATTAATCCAACGACCAGTTCTGTCGTTGAAATCACCAAGTAACATGTCATAGCCGCTATCCAATAAACGATCCAGGAGGTCACGGTTCTTGTGAATTTCTCCTGGGCGTATATAAATATTGGCTATGCTGATACATTTACCGTTCTTACGAAGTGATATAGCTAGACAAGATAGGGCAGAACAAGAATGGTTAAGAAGGAGGGAAGATCTTAAGGAGCATTTAAATAAGGTTAAAAGACCTTGATATGAAGAGGAGTGAGGAGGCGTTATATACGGAATGAAGTGGGTGTATATATGCTGAGGGATAAATCGAGTAATGTCATGGGGGATACGGATATACCGCGTCTCCTGAAGGACTATAACATCTGCATCTCTACCAGATAAAAGTCTAAGGGCAGAAGCACCTCCCGAATTCCACTGAAGAATATTCAGTGAAAAAGGCTCAGACTTACTCACCATTGTGTTAGACAAGTTGGACGGGGGAATTCAACCTAGACAGAGCTAGGTGCGGGAAGGTCGCCCCTCCCGCCACTAGCCCCATCCAGAATCGTAACCCCCAGGGCAGTATCTTCATTTCCCTTTGAGGCGCCTTTCTCTTTTATCAGCTTGCCAACCTTGAGGGGTGGAACCGATCTTGCTGATCCACCCATTTTCTTTGATTTCGGACAATCTTTCTCCGATTGCAACGGAACTGAGGGAGAACTTAGGAACGCCCCAAGGAGGGGTGCTAGCCACTGCTGTATTTGAGAGAATGTATTCTTCCTGTTGTTGTCCAGCAAGTGCAAAATATCCATGTTGGACATTCTTTCCGATGGCTGCGCGGCAACAGCAGCAAAACTTCTTCCAGTTGGGGGAGCCGAGACTGCATATTTCATTTTATATTCTTTGAAAATACGACAACGACGTGACTACGCGGGGTGGTCCTCACCACAATTAGTACAGACTGGGGGAGCTACGCACCTCTCCCCTTTGACAAAGCGATACAGGATGATTTGGCGCATACTCCGCACAATTTCTCCCGCGTACAGGAGGATGCCCAGTGCCCCCAGCAGTGGCAGGAGTTACAATAAGTAAATGTGAAGCAATCTTGATCAACCAAATTGAATCTGAGATTATACCCCATAAAGGGGTTGACTGCATTCCGTGACAAAATATCAGCGTTGTTTAAGTCCGTACCGCAGAACGCAACAGGTAAGGATTCTCCTGTTTTAGATTTGAATCCGCGGACTGAACTCAACTTGAACGTGTCCCGTAAGAGAACCAGATCTTTTTCCTCCAAATAAGGAGGGTAATTAGAAATCTTAACAGTTGCCTGTAGGGGCTTTAGCGTTAGAGATCCCAGATGGGACAGATTATTATTGAAAAATGACTCATAAGCATCCATTAGTTCATGTGACGAAAATGAGACTTTTAGTTGATTAACGAATGATCGGACCGAATTGAATACTACTCTTCCAGAGTAGTTCTGGACGAAGCTACGTAAAAAAAACATTGAAAAGCTTATGCTTTTCAATTGGCATAACTGAATTAATGATTGCTAAATTTTTTAGTTTCGGTATCGGGGGAGCTCCCCCGAGTCAGTAACATAGTTCTTATTAAATTGACTAACCTGCAAGTCCGAAGGGAAAGATGTAGGAGAAGGTACTCTTTACCTTTAACATTTGTAATTCCAGCGAAATCGTTGATTACAGGCACATTTCCATAGGAGCTTTGATGCTCCGACACGAAATAACCGTTTTCACTTGTGCACATTTTTTTCTCTTGACTCATCTATCTCGTTCTTATCATTTTCATTAAAAAAGGTTCGTTTCTGTTATCCTATTCTCCGTGGCATTCGTCGCATTTGAGAAACTACCAATTTTTCCATTTCCAACACTCTAATGTTCACCCTTCTGCTACATTGTCTTGATTATTGCATTTCACTTTTCTCAAACTCCCAATATTGTTTTACCGCCCTTCTGTATTCGATGTCTGCGTTTTCATCTTATCTCCAATAAACTTATCAACCTTCATTGACTCAATGTACATAATCGAATTTGATATTACCCTGTAGTTCTCGATTTTCATTTACTTTATTATCCGCCTTCGTAATTTCACCAAAAATCGCACGGTACTGAGCATTCGTCCTCCAGAGCACTTCACTCAAACAATCAGTTCCTGCCACACATTCCTCGTCATTAAACAAACTTTGGCCTGCGTTCTTGTCTAATTTCAATGCCTCATTTGGAATTCTCTTCCCCTTAAACTTCGTTGCCAGCCTAACCTCGCTTTTATTTTTTTGTTTATTTCAGTGGACTTGTAAGCGGCCTTTTTAAATTTGTAGCATATACTTTAATAGATATTTTAACTCACATAAAATGCTTTAGAATATCCACATAATTTTAATATTTCAAAGTAAAATCAAAAAGTACTTTTTAAGTGGACACTGTTTTCTTACACCAAATTCACAATTTAAGTATAAAATTTCATTATAATATAATGTTGAAATAGATAAAATTATATTTTTTATTCAGAAATTAATTTAATTAAAATATCAAAATCGATATTTATATTAATCGATAATATTACATTCATTTTTATATTAATTTAATTTCAAGTTAAATTGATAATAACTGACATTAAGTTTTAATCAACTATTAAATTGACATTAATTTTTAATTTCATTTATTTCTTTTATTTTACATAAATGTTAATGTATGATTTACGTGCAACAAAATTTAAATATTCCATGGATACATGTAGTTTTATAAATATTAATTTTTCATTCGATAAACATAGTATTTAATTTACACAATTGAAATTGAATTTATCTTCTATTAAATATTTATATATAAACATTTATATTTATCTTATATTTAGAATATATAAAATAAAATTATTCAGATAAATCGTGTAGATTCATTAAAAAAATTATGGATATTTTAACTCACATGAAATACTTTAGAAGATCTACATAATTTTAATTAGTAATTTTAATCGATGATTACATTCTGTATTGTTTGATTGTAAATAATTACGAATTTGGCACAAATTTAGTAATTATGATTGACATGATACTGTTGTAATAACTATGTTAAAAGAAAAAGATCATATAAGCAAATATGAACCAAAAGATATAAGCACAAGATCATATTATAATAAATAATACCATATTTAAAATAATACCATATTTATTATAATAAAGAAAATTAAATAAAGCAGTTACTCCTGGCGACCACTAATCCTTATTATGATACATCGTCTGTATCAGAGGGATGATACAGACGATGTATCAAAAGGATAACTTCCTAACTTTATTTAAGACTGTTAGATAATATATTAATACTTGCGAATATTTTACTATTTTATAACAATATATATTTTTTTAATAAATACAATTGATAAATAGCGTTCAAATATTTAAAAACAAATTGAAATTAGTTGTTATCAGTGTGATAGTTGTCAGCTATTTGTCAGCAACAGTCTACCTCCGTCAGATGTCGCGAGAACACTGGCTGCGTTGCCTCTCTGGATGGCCAAACTTACATTCATGAGTAACTAAGAGTACAATATAAGTAAATACAATATAATTGTATGTTTAATGCTTTTCATCTGTGTGAAGTAAATCATGCTGGGTAATAATAACAATTTTCTTAATAATAACATGCAAGGAATAAAAAAGAGTTGAATAACGAAATTAGTTGAATTTAGATTCTCTACCTTGTAAAGTCAGTTCTCAATCTTTAAAGGAATCAGCCCTCGCAAGCTTTCACCAGCGATTAAGCCACTAAGGGTCTGCCGCACATCTAAAGTCCCAATCGCGCCTCACGATGGGACTTGAGAGAAATCGAAACTGATTTGAGAAGTCTTAATGACTTAAGGTGCTTGAGAAATCTTAGTCTTTGTTCAGAGAACGTCCTATCTAGATAGGTTAAGTACACAAGAAACGCACCTGAATTTTTTCTTAATAACATACACTGGCTACATGGTAATCTATTCAGAACACTTACATTTATTCAAGTCAAATCCGGTGGTCCAGTTCACTGAAATGGCGAAACACAGCTAGTTTATTCGATGTGTAAAGGAAGTGGATGGATGATTTGTCATAATGGAGGATATGCTGAGATTGCCAATCTCTTTGACTTTTTCCTTGTTGTGGGGGTACTATTAAAAACGAACACCTGGGTTTTAGATGGATTAAGAAGGAGGTTTAACGAGGTTAGCTAGACTTTTAATCTCAAAAAGAATTGTATGATTTTAGAGACTACATATAAAAACAAGATGGTGGTATCATTATTATTTATCACCAGATGTATGTCATGCATTAGAGCTTTAAGAAGAATAATGGAGGCGGCCAAGTACAAGATTGGAGTTTGTGGGGAGCCTTGAGGTAAACAGTAATTGCGCATAGCTATCACACATCAGTGTCGTCATCATAGTAGAAGCGCTTGATATACAAAATATTTTCATCTTGTTAACAGTTATCGCAGCCAACCCGGGGATATGAGAGAGGAGATAACAAAGGGAATGGAAATGGGGTCAAAGGCGGCGGGAAGACTAGGCACTTTATCTACTACTACTAACTGAATCACTGATTTACCCATGAAAAAATAGTGGAAGAAAATTTCTCATAACCAAATGATCACGGATTTTAGAATTTTAATGATTGCGGGTTTTGAATCGAAATGGGGTGAAAATATTGGAAAATGCCACCGGATTCTATTTGGTTAAATATATTCGTCTTGCGACATTAATATCAGTTATGTTGAAAGTTGAGGCGAACAGCGTTATGAAGGCGATCTACTTTATCTAAAAAAATCGATCTTCTTCCTGACGTATGGAATTTGGAGTCTTAGTAATAGATTCCAGGAATTCAGAATAGGGGCTAACAAGCCCCTACCCCTGAAAACCACACCAAGAAGGGATTGACTGTAGCGTAATAGTGCCTCTATAAGTGTGTAGGAAATCGATTCATATAAAACTCTGTCACGACCAGCGGAGTATATATGGTGCTAATTTGCTGTGGTAGAAATCAAATAATGTCCTGGGGTGTACGGATTGATACAATTTTGACTAGTCTGTATCTCATTTCGAGTTAAATTTTAAACAGTTTCGATATGTTGATTGGAAATATCTTATGTTGGTGCTTATTTCATTTTCCGACTTGTCTATTTTTCGATTAATTGGGTTTAGAGTTTCGTTTTGATAATGTAGTTTTCATTTCGATCGCTGTATAACAAATTTTAATTGATAAATTTTCTATTTCGATATGTGTACTCTGCTTGGAGTATGAATTTTTATTTCGATCTTTTTCGTAAAATGTTCCAGATACATAACACTAGAAAGAATCATGAAAACTACCTTGCAAGTGGAATACCAGCTTTCTGAGATTATGCATGATCGATTTACAAATGTAAATCGATTTAAAGGAAATATGAAAATGTAAAATATTTAAATGTAAATCGATTCAAATGTAAATCAAATGTATATCGATTTACATGACCGATATGAAAATGAGCTGTATCATCACAACCCGACACATTAACTAGCAATTGGTATATTAAATTATTTAGGCAATTGTTATATTTCGTCATTTAAAATTTTTAATCAAGCAAAAATCTAAAATTATTTGTATTCAATATAGCTAAATGCTGAAAAAATGACTGCTAAAATTTAAAAACGGGACTCCCGCAAATGTACATTATGTTTATAATCTCCATAGAGATAATATATATATATTATTTTATATGGATTTTAATTATTATCTTATATGGATTTTTAGTATAAAATCGACGGGTTAAAAATAGTAGGTGATAATAATAAATGAGTGCTCTTTAATCACAAATATTTAATCGTAAAATTTAAAATATATTGTTTCGAATAATTTAAAATTATTAATTAATTTAATTTAATTTCGAAAAAAATAAAACAAAAAAAATAATTAATTTCTTCAAGACGAATAGAAGAAATCAGATCATCTACATGAGTCCACGTATTTTATACCTTATATAAAAATAAATAATAAATAATTATATAATATTTTATAATTTATATTTATATCAAGTTAAAATAAAAAATTGAAATTTTAAATAAAAGTCACTTTATATGAATTGACTAATAAATAACAGAAAATGTATCAGAATAAGGATTAGATGTCATCAGGAGAAACTGCAATGTAATTTGGTTTCGGCCCTGTTTCTCGACCCAACATATCAAAAGGACAAAATACATTCTAATGGCGTATTTCCTCTCATGAAATTTGTAAAATTGTCTGTTATTCATAAAAATAATATGCGTTATCTTCTTATCTACGAATTAATTAGATAGAATTAGTTCACTAATTCTATCTAATTAGTGAACTAATTAATTTTAATCAAGTTAAAATTTAAAATTGAGATTTAAAATAAAATTAATCGATTAAAGGTTAAAAATTAATAGTTCAATTTATATCAATACAATTCTTGCATATAATTTGATTAAAAAATAAGTGTAATTTATAATATAACTATACGAAATGTATGTACAATTCATGGATCACATCTTTAAATTTCAGAAGATCCATTTGCTGCATACTAGCAATATTGAACAAGAAAGTATTCAATATGAATTAAATATTAATTATAAGAATTTAAAAATTTTACTTGATTTTAATTATTATTATAATGATGCCAGTGATGGATGTCTATAGCTATTAGTGTGCCCTAATGTTAAGATTTCATAAAAAATAATAAAAATATTTATATCAAAAAATATTGAATAGTTTGCATTTAAAATTATCACTGGATTTTTAAGTTTTATTCGTCGATGTATGTTGAGATGCTACATATATACACAATAACTTAGTGTTAATGCTTACGCTTTATCATCCAGCCTGAAAGTTAATAAAATTTAATTTAATTAAATTTAATTAAATTAAATTTAGTTAAATTAAATTAATTAATTAAATTTTTATTTAAATTTAAATTAATTAAATCTAATTAAATTAAATTTAATCAGAATTTAATTTGCATTAAAATTCGTTTAAATCGTCATTTATATCGATTTTCGAAGTAAACAGATCAGACATGAAAATAAGATCATACTCGGGATAGTGATGAGCGTGATAAAAGGGAATACGTACGTGTCGACTAGAATTAGTCTAAAGCACGATAAAATTGTGTATATTTTAGTTAGATTTAATTTAGTGGAGCTTGAATTGAAAGCAAATAGAATTACATCGACTGCAAGAGATTGGATACAACTTGTCACACAAATTAAGGCAACGATGATTACTGAATAATTCTGAAATGAGAAAAACGGATCAAGCATCATAAACAGTATAGTCTGATTAGCAAGTTGACAAATCAAAAATGTTACGACAATGTATATCCAATTGAAGGCGGTGGTTTTATAATTCCAGTCAACTGTAAACGTGATGTCAGAATAGCTGTAAACTTCAACATATTGAGTACAATTGTGTTGAAAATTGGGATAAAAGTACACCAAAGGTGCTGTAAATACATTATTTCTCTCGTGTAAGGCAAATGATACGCTGTGCGAATCAGGACATTTGTGATGTATGGATACTTCCACTGTACTAACGTTAGTAAAGTAATGAACAAAAACCATTATATTATAGCTCTCCCATAATCCGGCAGATTTCTTAAATTTAAATACATATTTACGAAGGTATTCGGCAGAAGACTTGCGTGGCTCGGGTGAACTATTGTAAATGTATTTTCTTTGCACCAGTAGTCTTGAAATATCAAATTATATATAATATGATAATATATTAGTTGAAATAACTCGAGAATATTTAATAATAACTATTGTTAAACACATTTATTTATATTATAATAAATAATAATCATTTAACAATTATTTAAGCCAGACGCGGAAGAACAACGATAACAATGACTCATCAGTCCCAGATCCCACTGAGAGGGATCTGGGACTGATAAGTCGTTAGGATGACGAAACGATACTTATTACCGTTATCGTTCTTCTTTTTCATGATTTAAATGATTGTTAAAATTATTATTTATCTTATAAATTATTATATTAATAATATATTATAATATTATAATATTAATAAGAGATAAATTAGTATCCTTCCCATTGGGAGAAATTTGGGACTGATGAGTCATTGTGATGGCAGAATGGTACTTGTTACTGTTATTGTTGTTCTTCCGCGTCTAGCATAAATGTTTATTAACGTAATTCACGCGGAATGGTCTCACTCTATCTTGAGAAAATTCATTAAATAATATATAATTATTATTAATATTAAAATATATAATATTAATAGTAGATATTACAACGCATCATCAAAAATGTAAAAAGCTTTCAATTAACGAATTTAATTTGTTTCCATCAATTCTGACAAATTATATATTTCAAACCAAATTGAATTTTCTCACTTGAAAATCAAATCAAATCTGATTTTTTTTATAACGTACATAATTAAAATTTACAAATGCCATAACAAATAGTTAATAAAGTTGTATATTATAAAATAGCATAATATGAATAACTAAGAATATAAACAAATTACTTAGTTCAGATTAGTCCGCCTTAAAATTCAACAGAATTTTAAAGCAAATATCAGCAATGAATAAAGCATTTAATTACTCAATGTCATGAGTTAATTTGTTAACTCATGTTAATATATCATAATACAATAATATATCATAATATATTATTGTATGTTCTGATATATGCATTAATATGTTATATTATATGATATTATATATAATATTATATATTATTGTAATACTGCAATGTATCAATATTACTGCAGAAGAGGACTAGCACTAGTCCTCTTCTGCATCCAGTAGTGATAAGAATCTGGCACTGATGAGTCATTGAGATGACGAAACGGCAGTCGTCATTCTTTCGCGTCGGGCTTATATGTATTACAAGAAATTCACGCGGAATGGTATCATTTGAGTAAATTCATATCAGAGTAAGCGGATATATAGATACCTTGTGCTTGCATTTGCCAGTACTTTTTAGCTAATGCTCCTATTTGGTGAAGCTATTGTAGTGCTAATTCAGCACTCTAGATTATGTTACTAGAAATTTTCTAGTACATCATTCACATGATTTATTCGTTGATTGCCGTCTGCTAGTCCTCCTCTGCATTCAGTAGTGATAAGAATCTGACACTGATGAGTTATTGTGATGACGAAACGGCAGTCATCATTCTTTCGCGTCGGGCTTATATGTATTACAAGAAATTCACGCGGAATGGTATCATTTGAGTAAATTCATGATATTATGCATTGTATCAATATTACTCAATACATATAATATACAATATTATTGTTATATAATAATATTGCCAAAATTTGTCTGCCGATTAGCTACAGCAGAAATTTGTTCAGGGAATTAAATTGCATTGACCGCAAGCCGATTAGTTTCATTAGACAAAAGGTAAAAAGTCCGACAATCGGAATGAATGAACTGGGCAAATAAATCACGGTCAAAGCAATTTTAACGAAATATTGCAAACGAAATCGCAGATGTCGCTGGAAATGTACAGCTGTGTGTTTCTAAAAGGGTGGTGTTGAAGAGGAAAATTACGCTATTAGATATGAGGTTAAGTAGCGAAATGGCGTATGTGTGCCTTAAATTAATGCAAGTAATGCATTTAACACTGAATCCCAAATTCGCGCTTGATTATATCCCAAACGTATTTCCTGCATTATATGAAGTTTTGAGAAATTTGTAACAAAAAGACCAATACCACTTGTCCAAGATAAAACCCTTTTAGCAGAAGGGTTTACGTAAGGCGACCCAGTAGCGATGACATATTTTGTGACAGCAACTTTACCCCTTATCAGATATCTAAAAATATGTTTCTTCCATGAAGCACATATGATATGCATTTGATGTGTGTTGTATCAGCAAACGACGACTAAAAGTATTGAAACTTTAGATAGGACTAGATTATAGATTTCGTATAAATATCCTTAAGTTTAAAGTTTATTTGGGATCACCGCATAAAACAGAGTAGTACATAGAAATGCATATGAAGAACAAGATTGCAAAGTGGGTGAAAATAGTAATAGATTTATCTGGAACCGGATAGATAGATGCACAAATCGATTACAATATATTCAGTTACATTAATTGTTTAGTGTAACATGTAAAGTAATTCTCTTCCCACAAGAATTGTCTGGTTAATGAGGGCCGACACATTGTACAGTCGATCATTGAGATTATGCCAGCAAATAATGTGATATCAAATGATACATATTGTATGATATAAATATATTATACTAAATTATGTATATATTATAAATAATATATATCAAATGTAAATAATATAATATATTATATTATACTACTTGATAATAAAAAGATGCAATAATAAAATGCTGTTTAAAAGCTGCAATAACTGATTTACCTTGGCAAGCTCACATTTATCAATAGATTGACCCTTATCCAATCAGCTCTGAGAAAGAATTTAGCGTTGCTTGATTTTATCAAAATAGCTGATGCATTTTTATGACTTCTGCCAACGATATGCTTTAAACTGTGATCTAATATATTCACCTGCGAAGAAATATCTTTCCCCGTAAATTCATTGTTCAATACTTCTCCTATATAAATCCATCCAGAATTTAAATTGCCATGATTGCTTATAAATACAGTCCACATTTTATCTGCTCTATTTAAAAGTATTATTATCGGAACATTTTGATCACCTCGATTGTGTAAAATACCATCTCCCATTTGATAGTAAATCGTAGAATTTAAGTGTTCTGTAATCATCGAGTCCTGTGATAAACTCGGATAATGAACTAATTTATATTCCGGAGCAAACATTCTCATTATTTCCTAAAAACCATAATAAATAGTTTAACAATAAACACTAATATCGCTGGATCATCATGAAAGTTTAATACTGAGCCAGAACATGTTATGAATTGAATCAGTTAAATGTTGCTGATTATACCTGTTGATAAAACATTTCATGCATTTATCTACACCGGAAACAAATACTTCGTTATCTGCCTCTACAGCTGTCGGGTATCGTTTTATAAAAAAATGATTCCAAGATTTACGGTTTGTATCGACGAAACATTACCTTCTTAACAAATATGTTTCTTAAAGCTCAAAATAATTGTTGTCAATTTATTATTCATTTGCTTGGTAGTTTTATTATATAAAGAACTTGCTAAGCCACTAACTTACTGACTCACTTTCATAACTTGGATGCATTATATCCATCCCCATCTTTATATTTGTAAGCCAACCAATTGATTTTTTAAAATCATACTTTAATTTTTTTGTTTTTTATATTTCTTTTTTATTTCTATTTATGTTATTTATATAACTATATTAATTTAGAATAGTTTTAAATTCTTTCGGATCAAATATTTTAATAGGGTACAATTAATGCATACTTTAAAATGGTGTAATATTTTAATGCGAGAGAGACCAAAACTACATTAAATTTATTTGTTGTAAATTGTATGTTATTAATAATTTTTCAGGGTATAAATTTTATTGGGGTAAATTTAATATTTTACGCTTATATTTAATATAATTGTAAATTTTATTTTTAAACATTTTAAAAGGTCTGTATTAGAATTAACTTCAACAAAATTTGTATCGAATGTTTAGGTAATTTTATTCTTTGTTGCTTACGAAACATGCAAAGTAAACAAAAATATTATAAATTTAAAAAACACGAGGTGTGTTTATCGTCAATGTTTTTATCTCTGGAATTGTTCATTTTCACAGCATATTTCTATTCAAATATTAAATATTAAATTTGTACTACTCTGTAATTTATAGCAAATATTTAACAGTGAAATTTCATAATCGATAATATTAAAAAATCAATAACTAACAATGAAAATTGTTATTGGTAATATGATTATTAATTTGGTAAATTAATAAAAATAATGAAAATTGCTTTTAATAAATGAATTTATAATTTCAAATAATTATCTCTATAATTTCAAATAGGGCTTTCCCCGCGTTAAGAAAATATCTAAATTATAATTCGTAATATGTACAAATTACGAATTAATTTGTATACTCTCGACTTAAAACTTAATTTTGAAATTAAGACACGTATTCTTATTTAATAAGTAAAATTTAATGCAGATTATTCGATATAAAGGTGATTGACTTAAAATGACTTTTTAACTTCAAAAATTAAAGCACATTATTTGAAGTAATAATAGTAAGATGTAGCAAACAATTAGTTATTTAAGAATAATAACTAATCTAAGGAGATCATTTTATATTTTTATATTAAGATTATTAAATTACTTAGATGCTTCATCCTGTTTTCACGATATGGAATATTTTGTAAAGTAATTTGTACATTAAAGGAGAACGAGTTATAGTGCTTATTAAACAATCGGTTATCGATAAAAGAATGAATAGTTAGTCGCAAAAGTAATTGGCATAGCTAACTGAAATACTAAAGCACATATGGGCAACCGGTGGCCCAAATTCGCCCCGCAGAGTATTTTCATTATACCCGCCGCTTGGATTTGAAGCTGATATATACAGATCGACAAAGTTTGTTTAACAAAATTATTACATTTTATAAATTAGACCGACCCTTCAGGTCAGAATAAGATGAAAATATGACCACAAAGAGCTCAAGCTTACCAATCCCTTACTTAAGTAATTAAATTGACTTAAATAGTTTAAATTTAAAAATAGTAGATTAATTAAATCTTAATGTTAAATAATTTTAAGACGTAAATAGATTAACTACAATTTGGTGATTATTGTGTTAGTGAATTTAAAAGTTAAACACTGCATAAATGGTAAGGACAATTAGTTACATACTTATCACGCGGTGAGAATAACTGAAAACAAGCGGATTTTTTCCGCTTGTTTGAAGTTGAGAATTTGTAGATATGGACAATTATTTCGACCAGAGAGCCGAAACTATTGAACACTAAAGTGTTGCACCCTTATGATCACCAATTGATTTCGCCATTTATCAAAATGTTTATTGTATCCTTAAATTAATTATGATAAGAAGTTGAATACTTTTTCAAATATATATAAACGAAAATCTTTTTAAATTTAAATTCAAATAGAATGACATTTTGAAACTAGACGAAAGCCGTTTTATACTTTATACAAAAGAGTACAATGAATTGGATTACTTAATTAGTAAATGTCTTGTAAGATATTTGATTTGAAATCACATTCGTAATTTTAAATATTTTATCCTCCAATTAAAATTCATATAAAATTAAAAGCTAAATTTAGTTCTTAAAATTCTTTATTCTTAATTTAGTTCTTAAAATATATGTTAAAGTTAAAAATAAAAATATCTAAATTCTAGAACGAATTAAGAATTATCACTTATCAATGATATCACTGATATTAAAATATCAATATAAAGTTAAATTTATAATTATAATTTAAATTTCAAATTTTCAAATTTCCCAGATATACGAAATTCATTTCGTATATAATTTTTTTACATATAAAAAATTGCCGATAACATTGAACGATTAAATTGTAACGATTAAACATTTATTTCTTTCATCTTTATAGTTTTATAAATTATAAGAACGAAAAAAGTGAGCAGAAATAGTTTAATTCCGAAAATTCTCAATCAGTTTATTATAACACAATTATTGTGAAATGGAATTTATAATGCATTTTAAAAATTGCCCATACAAATATTTTCAGCATTTCCAAAATCATATGTTTCTTTGATTTTGTAAGAAATATAACTTCAAAAATTTCAAATTTCTTTCTTCTTATTTCGCTGGATATAGGAAATATATTTCTTTCTTTTTGTAGTTTTGTAAATTTATAGGAACGAAATAGTGAAACTAGCTTTATTTTAAAACTTCAAAATATTTCGATGATAGCAGAAGCTATCAAAATGTTGTCAATTTTTTTGGAATACAACTATTTTCACTACTTTCGACATCCCTATAAATTTAAATTTTTTGAGCTGACCAAGTTATGTGAGATGGCCAATGTATACCTAAATTAGCGATATGAGATGTAAAGTATTAAATATTTAAATTAAATTTGAATGAGGATTGTGACGGTGTGATAACATTTAAATTAGAAGAAAGATGGCAAAAACCAACGCAAAATTTATTAAATTGAATATTTCGATGCCTAGCTGGCATCATCTTTAGCAATTGTTTATTTAAGCTCTTTAAGTTTTTGTTCTCAAAAACTTAAAGAGCTTTTAGCCATCTTTCTTCTAATTTAAATATTTAGTTATTAATATTTTCTTATAACCTTAATAAAACCCTAATAACCTTATATAACCTTAATTTATAAAATTTCTTTTGTTTATTTAATTTTTCAAATTTTCTTCTTCGCACCTTATTGTGTATACGAAATCCATTTCTTATATTGCTATAGTTTTGTAAATTTATAAAGTTAAAGATAAAAATATTTAAATTTTAAAATGATATCACTTATCAAGCGTGCGGTTCGTAAGTCGAAAATATCTTTTAATCTCTTTTACTTGCCTAAAGTATAAATTAAAATTTCACAATCAATTTGTTTGACCAGCTAACTTATCTATTATCATCAATTACCTGCAGTTCCTTCTCATCATTTAATTGGTTAAAAGTATGTAACTTGTTCAGTATTGGTATTAAAACGTAATCGCTCCTTAGTATCTGTGTGTGATCCAACGCTTTTGACAATTTTGGAATTGTTGTTGTCAATATAAATATCATATTTATGCTTTCATCTTGTTGTGGATAGAGGCGTTTGAGGTTATGGCAATTTGAAAGATATTGAGGAATTTGGAAATCCCTACTCGATAAAACACAAAACAAATGTTCATTATTGACGACCGTAGTGTTACTTTCGAAAACAGTTTTATTCATAGTTTTTACATTGAATTAATATTACATATCTTATTAATTAATTTTAGTTTATTTTTATTTCTTAAAATAATAAGAAATTATAACGAAAAGTAAATTTTTACAATTAAGAACTATTAAGAAATGTTTCTAAATGGCCTCGTTGCTGTCTAATTCACTACTTGATGGTTGATCGTCGTTGTCAAGGTAAATTCTGTCGCGTCCTATTTGTAATGCAGGAGTTGATGATGTATGCAAAGATTCCGGCTTTGACACGCTCTCTTATAGATCATTTGTTGATGATCGTTCCATCGTCGACACTTTAAAGGTTGAAAGCTTTGTTGCGAATCTGCCCAAGTAAATCGTCTTTAAAGTTCTTGTCCTTAGAACTTTAAAGCCGCCCCATTGGAGGGATCCGCCCCATTGCCATTGGGGAGACATTACGTCGTCTTTGCGCTAAGTGTATTTGCTCCAAACTTCGACAGCGATTTGCCGAATCCCTCCATCCGCACCAGCTCGGTGTAGCGACTCCAAACGGAATGGAACAGATAGTACATCAAGCACGTCGGCTACAACAACTTCATGATCAAGATGTTAATTGGGTTTGGGCTAAAATCGACTTGGCTAATGCTTTTAACACGCTGAACCGGAATTCCTTCGTCAACGCGATCAGTAAGAATTTTCCAGAAATTAGTCGATGGACATCATGGTGCTACGGCACTACCTCGAGCCTTCGGTTCGGTAGCCTGAAACCTCTTCAGTCTCGAAGAGGGGTACAACAAGGAGATCCTCTTGGTCCAGTTCTATTTTGCCTGGCGATTGATCCGATTGTGGTCCAGATATCGGAGATTGAAGGTATCAGCTTAAATAGGTGGTACCTCGACGACGGAATAATCGGCGGTACTCCTGTTGCGGTGGGCGAGGCTCTGGCTCGTCTTGCTGCTAATTTTCCTGCGATTGGACTGTCTATTAACTGGAAAAAAAACCGAAGTAATTGGTAGGGCAGACAAGGTCGACTTGATAAAGAACAGATGCCCAATGGATCACATTGGTCAACACCACAAAAAACTTTACAATTCTTGAAGTCCCATCGGGTCTAAGAAACATTGTTCGGGATACCTTGTCGATGTTGTTCTACCATCCCTGCGTCAAACTCTGGACTCGCTCGAAAATCTCCCTGACCCACAAGTTGCTTTCATCCTGCTTCGTAGCTGCGCATCCGCTCCACGGGTAAACCATTTAATGCGCACTATAGACCCCGCCTTCGCCGAAGAGTTTTTCCGTTTGTTCGACCGCTTGATATTGAAGTGTTTTAGCAATATCACTTCTATTCAACCCGATAAGTGGGCGTGGATGCAAGCTTGCTTACCGCTGAAGATGGGAAGGACTGGGCCTTCGAAACTGCTTCCAACACTCTCAGGCAGCCTTCCTGTGCAGTGTAGACACTGTCGCTAGCCAATTAAATCTTGACCCTTTAACTTTCCCTGGGTACGAATTCGTTAAATCTATTATTCCGCAACATGTAGGCAATCCGCAAACAAATCAACGAGGATTATCTTGTCACATTGACGAAGTGTCGCGCAGCAGGCTATTGGAGAATGCCGATCGCTTCAATACTGCCCGATTATTGGCAGTTTCATGCCCACACGCGTGTGCTTGGTTACAGGCCGTCCCTAGCAAAGCCACACATATGAACTTGGCACCAAATGAATTCGTTGTGCTACTACGTCTTTGGTTAGGGTTGTCTCTCTCGAACAGTGATTATCGATGCATATGCTGCCTTAGGATGGCAGACAAATTCGGCTTCCACGCCTTAACATGTCAGTTTGGAGGCCACCCTGGAATTCGACATGATAGCTTGAGGGATACAGTCTTTCAAGCAGCGGTTTCTGCTGGATTGAGGGTGGCAAAGGAGGTACCCAAACTTGTTCGTGGTTTGCGAGAGAAACCGGCGGACATTCTATTTTATAAGGACCCTCCTTTAGCAGTTGATTTTGCCGTAACTAACCCACAACAAAATGCTTATATTTCCATGGCTTCTGAGATCCCTGGCTATGCCGCAAGCAAGTATGCCACCTGTGTCAAGGAAAGGAAATATAAACGCAAATTAGAGGAGAATGGATACAGTTTTACGGCAGCAGTTGTTGAAACTTACGGAAGATGGAACCCCCAAGGGGAAAAGCTAATTCGTTTCATTGCTCGTTCTATGTCATGTAGAAACGGTACCCCGTATTGCAGCACAGCGGGTCAGTTATTTCAGCGCGTGTCCGTCGCACTGATGAGAGGAAATGCTAAAGCGATCCTCAAAAGTCTTGACGAGATGGGCCAACCCTTACTAGAGAAAAGTCTTGGATTTTGTGACGACCCATCTTCGCGACTCTTTTCTTTGAGCAACCTTGCACAGCCCGACGCCCAGTCAGTTGAGATAGTTCATGACTCCAATATTCGGTCAGCTTCCGTCGTCAAAGGCGACCATTCTGAGGTTGACATGCCTGTCCTGCAACTCATGTCTCCACGACGACCTTCGGCATATCACTCAACATCTAAACAATCAAATAATGCTTCTTTGTCACTTCAGCAATCACCAACAATTAAGGAGGGGTTGATATCGCTTCAACCGAATATTGATCAACATACCTATGGAACTGCAACATTATCCAGATTACCACTTGCACCATTTTTGAACCTTCCATTTGGAAATTCAAATTGTACTGAAACACAACAAAATATTTTTGGCACTATTCAGACTAATCCACATGCAATTCAAAACCTTCTAAGTAATAATTTGGCTCAAAGACTTATGAGTAATCCTGCATTGCTTAGTTCAATTAAGCTTAACAATCCACAAATGCAAAGAGTGAGGGAGCAGAACCACGAGGTTTCACAATTCGTTAACAATCCGGATTTAATGTGTCAAACAATGGAAATGATTCATATTCCTACAACTATACAGGAAATTACGAGAAACCATGATAGAGCCTTGATTAACCTTGAGAGTTTACCGAGCGGATATAATGTTCGACAGAGAATTTATCGCGATTTTCAAGAACCAATGCTTAATGTGGCACATGAGCAGTTTGGCGATAACCCTCTGAATACTAATTCTAGCTCATCTAGTACAGCTAACACTAGTCAAGTAGGAACTGAAAATACAAACCTCCTGCCAAACCCGGGGGCATCTCAGAATACTACATTTCAAATCGATTCGTCTAGATCATATGTATCTAATTCAAACCGTTTAGAGTCGCCTTTGCAATCTACGTCAAGCGAAAACACTAATCGGTATTCTACGATGAACCCTCAACAATTATTAGTAGTCGATGCTGAAAATCCTCACATGTTATTCGACATGTTGCGGGCATCCAGTTTTAACCCAAATATGGATAATTCTCTCCGCGATCCTGGTATTCTACTTAATCTGCTTAAGATTCTTCTTAATCTGCTGCGTACATATGAATTTATACAGGACGAAAGACAAAGATAACAAGTACATCGTGTAATTCATGAGTTTATAAGTCAGTGGCCAATACCTGAAATTTGTGCTCCATGCACAAATACTCGAGCATTGAGGACGATTGTACAAATTCTAAAGAACCTAATTCGTCTTAGGGACACATCCCCACAAGTATATTCACAGTTGATATCTTCAAATATAAGCGGTCTAGTCGATAATCAAATGAATAGTCAATCTACTTCATCTGATGTGGATTCTATTGGATCACCAAGCAATAGACAAACAGCTTATACAACAACAGTATTTCAAAATTTACAATACTCAAATCAAGATTATACTGCTTCGTTGTTTCAACCATTAGATCGTCTTCATCTCCAGCAACATCAGCCGACAAATCAACAACCAAACCAAACTCAAGAACAACTTTATGCATCCGAACTTGTACAAATGCAGACATTGGGATTCCATAGCTGTGATACTAATCTGGAAGCGCTTGCTGCATCTATGGGGGACGCAAAAATGGCTGTAGAACGTAATGAAGACTCTTGACTTTTATTTATTTATTTACAATAAATTTTAATGGTTTATTAATAGAATTAGGCGGAATTGGTCTTTCTACTCTCGCATTATGGTAATTTAGTTTTCACTATCAAAATTGATCATACTATTGGGAGGTGGAGGAAGTTCGTCGATATCTACTGAGTCATGTACATTTGATGATCGTTTAGACTGATCATTATTATTAAAACTGTTCTGGTTTAATATTATTGTATTATCATTGATCGACAATTTACTTGGTTCAAGGGATAGAAATGAATCTAGCATATCTTCGTAATTCAAAATTTTTGATTAAAAATGGTCATAAACGGTTAACAAGCCTTCAACATAATGTGTATTGTCATTTGCGGATTTTGAATTCTGCGCAATAAGTGAATCACAGTATCGGTATGTAGATACTAAAGAAAGCTTCTTACTGAGAATAGCTTCGGGCTCGAAGAGGCGTTTCTCAGGTTTATACGTTTCATGTTGGCCATAATCAAAAAGCAATACTGGAAGCTGGTCGAGTGAAGCTAACATAGTTTTGGCGTTACTCTCATTAATGCGATGAAGATGGTCTGATATAAGCGTATGACTGCCACAGGGTATTCGATTACGATTGTCCGACTTGTTATTCACAACCCTGTTGCGAATAATAACCTTGGTATTATAACCACGCTATAATAACCCTGTTTTCTTTGTCGTTTCATCCACAAAAGATCTCCACTACGGCGGATGAAAACATATACCCCGCTGCTTCGAACTTGACATTGACAGCGTACTTTATATTGACATTATATTTCCTGCCCTTGACATTGACAGCGTAAAATTTGGCAGCGGCGAGTTGTACGTTGGGGACAGGGTGACAATATCGCCCACACTAACACTATATATGGGTGGGTGAGTGCAAAGTCGACTGCCTCCCTTATCCGCAATACGCGTGTAGCGACCGAATCGATAGTTATTTTCGCGCAAGATAATTCTAAACCACATTCGGCTAGGATGCAGAACTATGGGGGCGTAGGTTCTGCTTCGAATTCCGCATTTGGCACGACGCTAAACCAATCCCCAGATTTTGGACACGACACTGTGTTTAGTCGGGCACAATCTATTTCGCTAAATGATTGTATATGCTGGATCAAGGCAAGATGGTCGATCCACCGTGAAGTTGAATATTGATCGCTCTTCGTAGACCAGGAAATAGTGAATTCCAGACTATATATGACTTCGACCTGCTTCACGCTATGGATGAATGTGTCATAAGTGTGCACAGCATTGCATCTTAGACCGAAACAACCTAGACGGATTGGGAGTGTCATCTGTGATTTTATCGCTTCATGAAGTTGGCACTCACATATAATCGCTAGCGCTTCTGGAAAGCGCTGGTGATTTGTCTGTTAAATGACTGACAAAACGTTTTTGTCATCCTCGTATAGACTGAGCGGAGGAGGTGGTATATCCTCAACGAGAAAGCACATTGTCAGAGTAGAAGATATCCGACTTGAGAGTCTGGCAGCTTGGTTACTGCATAAATTGTCTGGACCAGCAGTGGAAGAACCTTAGCAAGCGTTTACGGCTTCAAGTAAGCCGATGACCTTGGTATTTCACCAATTTAGCTCAAGCTCTACCACCTTTAGTCCTCGCATTTAGCCAGGCGAGTGCAGAAGTGATTGCCGATGGCATCGCGCCGACTATGCCGTCGTCTAAGTACCACATGTTTAGGTTTATTCCGGGGGTATGGGATACATGTTTAATTGTTCTCTTAATAGCCAACAAGAAAAGGAACGGGTCCATGGATCCCCCCCGACGGACTACTTCACATGAGGTGAGAATGAACGGGTCCAATGGATCCCTATGCCGGACATCTTCACATTAGTTGAGAGGATCAAGTGAGCTGAAACAAAGAAGTGCCTTGCACTAGTACGTAAAGTCAATCACGACAACAGCTCTGGAACGTTCTCTTTGATCACTGCTTGTAGGTGTGCTCTGGACAGGCTTTCAAGATGTCGATCTTCATCCAGGTTTAGTTGTTGTCGTTAGTGTGTTGCTCGTGGAGTCGTCCAACGTTGTGAACGATCCTTTCCACTACGTTTTGGGGTTGATACTCCTAATTGTGCTAATTGTAGCAGGCTGGCGAAGCGCTTGCGGAGTTGAAGACAGATACAATTCGTGCGATTAAGTCGATTATTGGTCTTATACCCCATCTTTTTTGGCAGTGCGATCAAGTTCGCACCGGCGATGTATGTCCCACTTTAGAGTGTACGAGTAATGCAAGAATATGGTTGATAAGGTGGGTCAAATTTTCCGCTAGCGATCCGCCACTGTTGACTCGTAATATATCATGTAGATGATTCGGTCTTAGCCTCAGGCAACCTGGTCCTGACGCTTAAGGGAAGGAATTGACTGCGGCAAGGGCTGTTTCGCGACCTATAATTATTGACAAAGATGGATTTTTTTGACGCCGTTCTGTAAGATTAGGGGATGAGAGTGGTTGATTCTGACAGCTGATGTACGAAGGAGGATGTAGTCTTTGCAGGAATGTCCGTGCTTGTGCAGATGGGGTAGATATTCTGATTGAAATCAGACGCTAAACTGCTTTAACGTGATTTCCGCGCTCGGCAAGGTTGGCACAAGTGAGTTTTGACTTGCCGTTCGGTTAGCGATTTGCATTTTTTCGTTAGCCGTTCGGTTCTCTCATGATGGCAAATCTGGTAAGGCGGTTGACGCGTAGGCTCTTATTGACTAGAGAATGTGATTTTCGACCTTATGTCCCTTTACATGTGTGGTTTATGTTGATCAACTTAAGCACGATTTTGCAAAGAGCAGTAATTTTGCCAAAGAACTGATATCTCTGACTTGGAGTGGACGTTTGATGTTGTCACAGAAATGGGTGGCTGCTAGAACCCATGCTTTGAACGGGATGCTTACCTCCTTTCATTTGCGCAATTAATTACACTGAATAACATGATATATTGTATGTGTATATTTGTAAACCATAAATAGTTAGTGTTAAAATTGTTAGGGGAAATGACGATATCGCACTGTTTGTATTGTATAATTTTATCTCTCTTAGTTTTTATGTCTATTTATTAATTTTATTAAATGTATGTTATTAATTTTGAAATAGCATTATAATATTGAATTCATCTAAGTTTCAATCCAAAATACGTAATATATAAAAAATGCCGATAACATTGAACGATTAAATTGTAACGATTAAACATTTATTTCTTTCATCTTTATAGTTTTATAAATTATAAGAACGAAAAAAGTGAGCAGAAATAGTTTAATTCCGAAAATTCTCAATCAGTTTATTATAACACAATTATTGTGAAATGGAATTTATAATGCATTTTAAAAATTGCCCATACAAATATTTTCAGCATTTCCAAAATCATATGTTTCTTTGATTTTGTAAGAAATATAACTTCAAAAATTTCAAATTTCTTTCTTCTTATTTCGCTGGATATAGGAAATATATTTCTTTCTTTTTGTAGTTTTGTAAATTTATAGGAACGAAATAGTGAAACTAGCTTTATTTTAAAACTTCAAAATATTTCGATGATAGCAGAAGCTATCAAAATGTTGTCAATTTTTTTGGAATACAACTATTTTCACTACTTTCGACATCCCTATAAATTTATACAGCTTTAGCAAGTGTTCAGACGTTTCTTGTATATTATTAGATATGTTAAATTTATAAATTGTAAATATACTTCGTAAAGCAAAACATTACCCAACATTTAGATGATTAAAACATTATTTACGAGAAATAGCAAAAGAGAACGTTATCTCTATTATAAATCATAATAAAACTTTAACTTATAAAGTGTAAGTAAAATATAAAGTTATATAAAGATTTATATAACCTTAATATATCTTTTTCTAAAATTTATAAATAAAATTTTGCTTAATTTTGAATAATTTATTTTTTTTGAGCTGACCTAGTTATGTGAGATGGCCAATGTATACCTAAATTAGCGATATGAGATATAAAGTATTAAATATTTATTTATTAATATTTACTTATTAATTTAATTAATTTACTTATTAATTATTAATTTAATAATTTAACTATTAATACGATATTACAAATATTGCCACTTTTTACTAAAGCAAATATTGCTTTAGTAAATTATATTATTTACTAAAATTATGTTTGAATAATGTTGAATTTGTTGAAATGTAATTAATAATGCATACCTATATGTGCCATGAATTGATATTAACAACTTTTTACTATGAGCAGACCTGTTTAATAATCGTGAACCGTTAATTTCAGAATTACAAGGATAATGACGATAAACCTTGCTCATATAGTTGTCAAAGTCAATAGCCGGTGAAATCAATGGTGACGACAATGCTATGACACGGTTAATTGCATGTACTCCGTTTACTGTATCCGACATTACGATTTTGGCCAAAATTCCACCATATGAATGACCGACCAATGTAAGTGGATGCACTGCTTCTACATCAATACTCTTATGAAATATTCCTACAATCGCTTGTAAAAAGTTTAATTGTCTAAGAAGAAGCTCTCCTGAATATGCGCAGGGTTCTTCATTAAAATCTATCGTGAAGACACGATAAATTGTGGTTATACCATACCTATTCGACACGGAACTGGACAAAAACCTGGCTTGAGTATAACGACCTCTGTTGCCGTGAATAAATATAACGGGGACAATATTTTTACTTTCGATTGACTGATTGATATCTAGACGGTATAATTTATATGGATATTTGTTGATTATCTGTTTATCAAGTTCAATTTGTCTAAATTGCAAACACGCTATTCTCACAATTACATAAAATAATATAAGTAGCTGAAACATGTGTATTTTTAACAAAATTTAATTTTGGTAGTTTTAAAATAAAATCACTACCACACAAATGTTACATAATGTCACAATGACTGAGTCACAATGAAAATCACATAAACAAAGCAGTTATACTTGTGGTTGCATTTCACCATCACAGTATGATGAATGTTTCATTTTATACATATAAAGTCATAGTATATTTCACCATCATATACTAACAGTTTTTAAAATAACAAATTTAAAATGCATGCATTCAGTTAACTTACTGACAGCATAGCATCTTTAGAGTTATTCAAACAAATATAAAAATTGTTATTGTTAACGATGTTATATAATGTAACCTTTGTAAAGCGTTTGGCTTACTGAATGACTCTATTAAATGCTTTATTTTGTTTTACTTTTGTTGAGAGAAATCTATTCAACACGTAATCGGACAAAAGCAGGCGCAGTTTTAATGACCTAAATGATATATAGAAAATATGTATTCAATAAATACTAATTATATATGACATAAAAATATAAAATTCTGTTAACACCAATATTAAATATGCAATAAGTATAATAAATTATATAATATTTACGGAAATATAATGGTAATCAATTTTTTAATTTTTTTATTAATGTTAAAATATTATAATAAAATTTTTAAAAATTTAAAATGTTTTAATTTTATAAAATTTATTTACGTTTATGCATAATAGTAAAGTAGGGCTGAATCCATAAGAGCAACTTCATTTATATTTTGAAAAATAGATTACATTTATATTCTATAAATAAATGAAATATATTTTATATGAATAGAATAGTCCTTAAAATAAATTATATAAAATCTTATATAACAATTATTTACTATTTATAAGTTACTATTTATCAAACTTAAGTTTTCAATATTTAGACTCAACGAAATATTCTTTGCATCAATAAGCGAACAATAGAACTGTAGAAAGCGAACAATTAATTCAACAATTTTTAATAATTCGTCTGCGATGATAAAACGTTGCATCAAGAAAAATACAGTGCAAACATCAAATGAAAATTGATGTTTGCATTTCATCCAAATGAAATGATGAAATCGTTTAGATTTCATTATCCAAATAAAATCGTTTTAGATTCACTATCTTATAAAATATGTGCTAATGTTTTAAAAATAACACGTTTACAAAATTATCTGATTAGCTCGTGCCGTCCAAAATCTTATAACAATTATTAATTAATTGTTATAACAATTATTAATTAATTGTTATATTAATTATTATTTATTAATTATTAATAAATAATTATTTATTATTTAATTATTTACTATTTATTTAGCATTATTTTTAATTGATAAATAGCATAAAATACGGAGCACATTTCAAAAAAGAAATGTGCTATCTTAAATTTACATTTACAATTTTCAACTAAAATTAAATATAATGATATATTAAATAATAAATCAATTAATACTTGATTATTTATAAATGATGATATTAAAAATTACGACTATTAATGCTAATCTACAAGCAAAATAATTACATCACTTAATATTTTAAATGATATTTATTCTAGAATATTTGTAAACTGGAATTGGAACATATGCTTTAGTTAACGTTGATAAGTTCATAACGTTGCTCTAGTTAACGTTATGATAAAAAATGCGTTTTCAATCAAATTGTTACTATACAAAATTACATAGACAACAAGTTTATGAATTGTAATTAAATCGGGTGTAATAATTCCTTTTAAAATTTAAATATTTACATTTTATTGAATTTTAAATTTGATACCGCAGTATATCAATAACGTATTTGATAAATATTTGATAAGTTATAACTAACTTAATTAATTGTGAAAGTTAAAATAAATCACTTTTTTAGCATAATTACGGATAAAAATTTTAGTTCATGAGTTCAATTATTTTTTAAATTGATCAACAAAAACCAAACTCATATTGGGTTTTGGTTACCGAAAACTAAGTGCATGTATTTGAATAAATTCTACACGATCTTATGTAGCCTGCGTTTTTAATAAATTTACATCAAAATAACTGTAGATAGTTCATTTGCAAAATCGAAATACGAGTAATAAAGATAATAGCGATATATATATATATAATCGATATATATATACAATATATAATCAACAATATTTACCGAACCGCAATCCAGGGTACTTTAGAGACACTATTTATACAATTCAAAAGTTTATATAGCGATATAATGAAATACACAATTACATTAGGTTTTCTTAAATACAGTATTAGCTATAAACGGCGTAAGCAAATGAATATGATTCTATTAGCTTCAAACCGATATATTAAATGATCAAATCATGATGACATTTTATAAAAAAAATAGAAAATCACTTTTTATTTTAACAAATTATTCAAATATATTGTATTACTATTGTTACGTAGTGGCAGTGCATCTAATTCATATACTGTCGGTAAAACTCTATTGATTGTTCACTAACACTATGTTGCGGTAACGCTTTGATTTATTTCTATATATGTTACACAATATTCACAACAATGTGAATATTGTCAACAATATCGTAATAACGAACCAAGTCATCCCTTGCATAGCTGGTCAATTCTATCACAGTCTTGGACAAGAATACATGTTGACTTCGCAGGACCGAGCAATTCGGAATACTATATAGTTATTGTTTGCCCGTTAATTAAGTGGCCAGAGGTGTTTAAGATAATATCTACCAATGCTAACTCGGCAATTATGGTATTGCGCTAAATATTTGCACGACATGGGGCTCCAAAAGAGTTGATGTCTGACAATGGTCTACCATTTCAATCATATGTATTCAACACGTTTCTAGAGATGAATGGAATCAAGCATACACGAGTGACAACATATCATCCAAGGTCAAACGGTCTAGCAGAAAGGTTTGTTCAAGTTCTCAAAAATAGGGTATTGCGACCATATGGTGTTGGTGAGCGTCCAAAGCGACTGCAGCAGTTCATGTTGTCATATCGTAATAACCCTCATAGTGCTACCGGTAAACCGCCGTCGGAAATGTTAAAAGGATATAGGTTACCGACACTATTGGATCGGATAAAGCCTACTCCACAATCGACAATTCACAACTATCAAGAAAGTAGTAAGCGTTATTTTGATAAGAAAAGTAAACCTCGACAGTTCGAGCTCGACGAAAAAGTATGGTATCGAAAAAACAACAACAAACCATTGTCACGAGGACATATAATCGACCGTAGTGGGTGGACATCATACGTAATTAATGGAAATGGCAAGAATCACAAAGTACACGCTGACACTATACGAGGATTTGACAAGAATATCAATGTTGATGTGAATAAAGAGTCAGTTCAATACGAGAGTGAGACTGATCGACCGAATATCGTTAGCAAGGAAGTTGGTGGTAAAAGTTTAGTTCAACCTGGTAGTCCGACTGACAGATCTAGTGTTCACCAGAATGAACCGACCAAAACAGCGTCAATTCAATTGCAAGAACCGGATAAGACGAAGATTAACGAAGAGCAACAAACTTTGCGACGATCTACACATACGAAAAGAGTATCTGTCCGATACGGCTGGAATGTGGCAACCTAAGATCGTCCAAGCAATTGATGGTGAAGAGGAATGTTAGGTAGTGGCAGTGCATCTTATTCATACACTGTCGGTAAAACTCTATTGATTGTTCACTAACACTATGTTGCGGTAACGCTTTGATTTATTTGTATATATGTTACACTCAGTTTGCATGTGGACAGTTTTTTTGGTAGCGAACAACAAGTAAAAACTTTAAATCTTTATTTGCATTGTGATAAACGTAAATGCAACAACTATATTGTTAATTCGTTCAGCATTTTAATATCAGCGCAAATGACAGAAAAAATTGTAAAAAAATTTACCATCGGTGCTTCAAACAACTTACAAAATCAAGCTAATATGGAACGGAACTCAGGTATTTCCAATGTAACATCGAATTTTCAAGCCAAAGAAAACAAGGTTAGTCCTATTTCGTCTAATTTTTTAATCTCAAGCACGGATGGAGAACTCCCTCCTGTGCCTAAAGTGGTGAATCTGGTAATAATCAGACTTCTTCAACCATTTGAAAGGAAGAATCTTTTCAATACTGAGAGAGTTTACAAGCTCTTATAAGAAGAGAATTCTATTTAATTCGATAAAATATTTAGATTCCGAAATCCGGGTTTCTTTCAGCTCTCCAGATCTGGCAGCATCGTACCTAGAATTTTTCGAAACACACCTAAAAGAATTTGGGTCAACTACTTACAGGCCTATTCAGGCGACTCTGAAAATTAATAATTTTCCGCCCTTCGCAACGGAGGAAGATATCATTGCTCTCACATCTGAGTTCAAAATTCATAATATTCGCCCAATCCTGGGCAAGAAAGGCCAGGCTATACCAATAGCATTCTGTTCTACCGCAGTCGATCAGGCGGAATGTCTGGCTAAAAGCAAATGTAACCCCTTTCTGGGGTACAATCTTTCTTTCAATATCGTAGATGCTGATGACTTAACATACCCCCATTGCAATGGGTGCCACCTCTGGGGGCACTGGTCCTCGAACTGTACTAGGCCCCATACGTGTGGGGTTTGCAGCTCTTCCGAAGTCCATGAGGGGAAATGTTCTCTCCCCCCTCTGTGTTCCAATTGTGGTGGTCAGCACCCGGCCTGGTCTAGAAGATGTTCTATCTTCAAAGAATACAAATTAAGGCATTGTGGGGCACCGGTCAAACCGGCCCACTTTGCCGCTGCCAGCTTATCCAATTCAAACGGTTATGGTATGTCGGACACCGACATTTTCAAAATTGTTGACGCAAGACTACAGATATATAAAGACGAGATTCGAGCCTTAACGAACCATCTGATAGCGAAATTCGAGGAGTCCCGTTCTCCTCCATCGACGATTCTTACCTCTTCAAAGAGAGCCCCCCCGTTCTAAGAAGAGATCATCTTCTAAACAAAAGTTGGCTTCCTTGAAGTTGGCAAAGAAAGATGATATATGCTGGGAGTTGTTGGCCTCAAAGGGAGATGAAGATAATGCCGGTGGGCAAGTGTCTTCTCCTGGTAGGGCTGGGAGTGAGAAGGGCAACTTTCTCTCTCCTAGTTTCTGCTAGGAGGTAGGCATCCCACTCCAGCTGTCGTAACACAATGCAAAGTAGTCAAGAGCCTTTTTCACTGAATATACTTCAGTGGAATTCGGGAGGTGCTTCTGCCCTTAGCCTTCTATCTGGTAGAGATGCGGATGTTATAGTCCTTCAGGAGACGCGGTCTATCCGTATCCCCCAGGACATTACTCGATTTATCCCCAAGCATATTTACACCCACTTCACTCCGTACATAACCCCTCCTCACGCCTCTTCATCTCAAGGTCTTTTAACCCTAGTTAAATGCTCCTTAAGATCATCCCTTCTTTTAAACTATTCTTGTCCAGCCCTGTCTTGTTTAGCTGTTTCACTTTGTAAGAATGGTAAACGTATCAGCATAGCCAATATCTATATTAGGCCAGGGGAAATTCACAAGAACCGTGATCTCCTGGACCGTATCTTGGGTAGTGGCTATGACATGTTACTCGGTGACTTCAACGACAGAACTGGTCGTTGGATTAATGCAGCACTCCGCAGAGCCAGGAACGATTACCTTATTCACAAACCACCGTCCCCAACTTTTCATTGCTCAACAACTAATTCTCTCCTCGACATATTACTGCTTCATAAGATGTGGTTGTTGAAACCCATCTGTACTGAGCAGTCGCGCCAAAAACAGACCATCTCTCATGACCTAATTCGTTGGCGGATAGAGGAAGATACGTTGCTTAGAAGGAGGTTTCACTTTGATCCCATCAGAGTGGCTTTCTTTCAGGCGGCTATCCAACTCTTCCCCAGAATTGGTAATGAGAATTTGACCGAATTTAATTCCTTCCTCTCCTCGCAAGCTACCGCGTTTCTTTCGACTACCTATAAAGGTCATATTTACAATCCCACTCCAACAAAACTCAAGGTTTTGGCTAAAATGCTACGTCTTCCCAATGTCTCTGTTTCCGCCAGGCAGGCCATCTCGAATGAATACTGGAGCACTAGATATAGGTTCCAGCTGAGCAGGGATAAGGAGAACATCGCTCACCTTAACCCTTCTCAGTCTTCCTTCTGGAAGATATTCAAGAAGAAGAAGTTTGTCTGTTGGAAGGATAGAGCTTTGGGTTGGATTGGTAGTATAGGCCTTGATAATGTTTTGAAGGAGTCACTATCCCTACATAATTATGGAGCCACTCAATCTCCCCAACCAATCCCGCCTTGGGGTGACTTCAGGAGCAGGGACTTATCTGTTACAGATATCCTTAACTCCTGGGGGCCACTTCCGGGCACCTCTAAATCCGTCGCTCCACTATCTTCTCGAGTCTGTCAGCTTTTGACAGCCGATCAAAGAAGAGAAGTGGCCGTCACAATGCTTTTAGCCTCACCATCCGATGTAGCCGGCATCAATATTAGTCGTAGAATTTTCTTACCAAAGCATAGTCCGGTTTCATGTCCCAAAGATCTGCGTCCCATTTCGATTCAAAACTCCCTCATCTCCATCTACGAAAAAGCGCTTGCGCGTAGAATCCGCGACCATTTAAGTAGGCGTAATTTGATCCCACCGAGTTTTCACGGGTTTGTCAAGGGACGCTCGGTTCATTCAGCAATAGGTGAAGTGCATCAGTTTTGTAGGGATAATAGCCATCAACTAGCTGTGGCTGTTTTCCTTGACTTTTCTGCTGCATTTGACCGCATTTCCATTCCCTTTGTTATCTCCTCTCTCAGGTCCCTCGGGTTGCCTGCGAGAATTGTTAACAGGGTGGAGATATTACTGTTTACCAAGAGGTTCTACTATGAAGACGACCCTGATGCGTGTCAGTTCTACCCTATTACAGGTGTGCCCCAAGGATCCCCACTTTCTCCTATCTTATTTCTTGCTGCCTCCATTGTACTATTCAAGAATTTTAAACGTGATCAACATCTAGTGGTATACGCTGATGATACCACGGCCCTGTTCTCTGGACGCAGGTGCAAAGATGTCGCTTCGGACATCAGCCGTTTCTTTTTAAGATTAACAGACCAGCTGACCCTATCCAATCTTATTTTAAATTCATCCAAATCGCATGTAGTTGTCTTTCATGGCACCCCTGTGACAAAGAAAAAATTAAAGAGACTAGCACTCTTAGCTCTATCTTCTATATTGACTAATCAACCATTCCCTACCTTCACAAGTCGAGTAAAATACCTGGGGTTCACTGTTACGGTGAACTGGTCGGCGAAAGCTGACCTGGATAGACTTAAACGTATCCTGAAGAAAGCTAGGTGGGCCCTGAAACGGGCTCAGCATCTGTCGTTGAATGGGAAAACCCAAGTGCGCCTCTGGGGTACTTGGGCTATCTCGGGATTAGTCTTCTTTTCGAGAGGACGTCCTCCAGAGCAAAGACTAAGGTTTCTCAAGCTCCTCATCTCGCGATTACCGCGCATAGTCCGCCTAGATTGGATTCTTCGGGGGGTGATAGACCCCGGGTGGTTCAGTCGAAGAGCGGCGTGTTGGATTAGCTGGAGGGCTCAGATCCCGCTGGACCTGAGGCCGTGACATCATTATGAAGACTAAATGCTATTATGAATTGTCTTATTTGAACTGCATTTGTTTTTTTCTAATGTCTCTTTTCGTTATTTTTTAGTGGTTGTTAGTTATTTAAGAAATTCCTTATTATTATATTGTTAACAAGTAAAAACTTTAAATCTTTATTTGCATTGTGATAAACGTAAATGCAACAACTATATTGTTAATTCTAGTCATATTCCAGATATGCGTCAAAGTAATTATGGAAACTAATATTCCCATTGATGAAGAAATACAACATCTGAAAACGTGGATTTCCAAATTCTTTAATTATATATAATTTTCACTAAATTATTTGTAATTAAATATTTATAAAATTAATCATTTTTTATAAGGTAATTCGATATTTTAATAAAATAATTTTTTTGTTATAATTCAGTAATTTATTTACATGTAAAAAATACTTTCTAAGTAATTTACAAAATGCATAATTCAAAGTCCAAAAGTCATGTATCTCCAAAAAAGCGACATAAATTCTAATTATTCAAATTGATGCATAGAAAAATTCAAAGAAGGTAGTTACCTAGAAAGGGATCTCCAGCCGACTCCAAAAGGATGTCCCATTCCCCGTTGCACGGTTGCGCTAGTTCGTTGCATAAGCCAGCTGAATGCTCGTTTATCTCCGGTTGTCCGCCCAACCTCGAACCAAGCTTCTTCAAAAATGCAGATGCGCTGGGGGGTCGACAGCGCCTAATGTTTCAATGGCGATGGGGACGAACAAATACTGTCGATCCTCGAAGCAGCTGTGCTTGGTTCGTTTGAGCTGCTCCACATGGGCTTTCAGTAGTGCTAGCAGAAGACACAGCATGGTTACATGACTAGCGACTAGAAAGTTCAGGCAAGTGAAATCCCAAACGAGTATACGGTCAACTTCGCATGACAATTTAATAAAATAAGAATTTATTATACTGATTTAATTATAAGTTATTTGAAATTAAAATTTAATTTACTGATAACAAATACTCTTTGAAGTTTTTTTGACAATCAATTTTCTCTGTTAAAATATTGACAAGCCATTAAATATTATTAGTATTCAATAAGTTTGAGATTTATTTTCATGCACATTTATAACTAGCGAAAACATATTTACAATTTGCGAATAAATATATCATCCATTTAAATTAAACGTATCTGTTTTTATACATTATAGCGTTTAAATAAATATGAAAGTATTTGTAATTAAAGTAAAATGAGAAGATTAGCTCATGGAGATAACAATAAATATATTAATCTTAATTTATTCTAATATAAATAAAATATATATAAATATTAAATATTTTAATATCAAAGTGCAAATCATGGACCTGTTAGAATACAGTTGAGAAATAAAATATCTATTTGAATTTGCAGAAAATATAGCATGTTCTATAGCATTAACTCTACGTGCTAACTATGATTTTTAAGGATCATATTTAGCTTTGTCGTTTTCTTCATCGTCTATTGTTCGTAAAAAAGGTTTTAAATATGGAACGTCTTCTTCGTACGTAATCCATTGCTCTTTCGGAAGTTTATATCGTTTCATATGCCAATCGATTGCTCTGCTGATCCGATGTTGTCTTTCGAAGAACACATTTGGTTCTGCGTATCTGAGTCGCCGTAGGGCTTCTTCTATCTTAGGAGTGTCTCCAACGACATCATAATAAAGTAAGCCGTACTCTTTATAATCACGACTACTGTAAAGGAAACCTTTACGAAGTAATTGTTTAGTATTTGACAGATGACTGTGGAACGGCTTAGTAAATTGGGTTTTTCCAAATTGAACAGTTGCGCGTCCAATCAATTCGTTCATCTGCAATAAAATTGACTCGTTTGCAGTCAATAAGCAATATTAATTTAACTTTATATCAATTAACGATTTACAAGTTTTCATAATTGATCTTTGTTGAGGTTAATATATAAAATATACTGATGAAATACTAATTTGAAAAATTACATAACTTTTTATTTTTAAACTGAAAATAAAACACAATTGCTAAATCAATAAAACAATGTTTATCTTAATAGATTTTATTTAAAAATAATGTTCGTATAATAAATTAAGTAAAAATATTATAATACGGCAAACTATGGTAATCGACAGAGTCGATCAGAATTTTCAATTGGCTAGTTCAAACACTTATTGCTGCAAATATGCATATAACGATTACAAATATCTAAAGTAATTGTAGAAACTCTAATTTCGCGACTGAGGAATAAATACGACATCTTAAAAAGTGGATTTTCAAGTTTCTTACATCATTTTTATCAGCATGTCTGAAATCATAAGTTTTGTCTTAAAGATTCTTATTTTAGCAGGGTAAATGACCAGCTGAATGACCAGTCCAAAATAACTAAAAATATTAGGTATTACTTTTAGATCAAACTTGTCGTTGAATATAATGTCGATCGTGCTGTAAGGAAAGCAGTTTTTCGAACGTGAGCTGGGTTTAGACCATAGCAAGACAGGTTAGTTTTACTGTCAAAAGCGTTGCTGGTATAGCAATCTCGCTAAGTACGATAGGAACCGCAAATTTGGACTGTATGTTTACGCACTCGGTTGAGAGGTCATTGGTGCAAGCCTTCGTCAACGGGATTACGACTGAACGTCTCTGTGTCGGAAGCCCACCTAAGGGCAGCAATATATTGTGTACTGGCAGACGAGACTAGTTGAACTCTAAGATTTTTACGACTCTGGACAATGTCAACTTCGACAACAAATTTGTTTACCTCAAATTACTGGGAAGATATGCGTTTTGTTGTTATACAAAAGCGATCGTACTGTTATGTACACTGAACCCTTTGTAGACGACCTAAATATCGAAACAGGAGTTGTACGCAAAAGAGTAGCAGCTACAATGCGAACTGCTTAGACCTATCATGTACTTTCGAGGGGTTTTCGTGTGCACTAGACACGAGCCTAATGCATTATTACTAACAATACATATTAATAATACATATATGTATTACTAATACATTTAATAATTCATATGTTAATAGTTGTATTGTTAATATTTATTAATACATATGCTAAGAATACATATCTTTCCTCTTTAAACATATTTTCCTCTTTTTAAATGTTGTAATTAAAACATGTAATTTATGACAAGCTCAAACATATTATACTAAATATGCAGGGTAATGTAACTAAAACCATACAATTTTGGCCTTAAAGATTTTTATTTTTGCAAGGTAAATGACTGCGTCATGAACAGTCCAAAATAACTAAAAATATTAGATATGACCTTTAGATCAAACTTGTCGTGGAATGTTATGTAGATCGTGCTGAGAGGAAAGCAGTTTCTCGTTTAATTTTTTACGGCGATTAAAGCACTTAGGTTCTACTTTTACACAGTTTGAAATACTGAAGGATGCGGAAATTCAATCGTTGATAACGTATGATTATTCTATTCATAATAATATGGCCCAACGCGATATTGCAAAGCTCAATGAAGTGCACAAAGCAGGAAAACATTTAAAACTATTATCACAGGTTTTTCAAAAAATATTTTAACAAAACCTAATAAGTAAAGTTCGGTTTGCAGCTTGCAGTCATGCAATATCGGCTTATACACAAGTCAACCAGTGTATCAACTGCGAAAAAAGAAATTACTACAAATCAAGAACAACACGGATTAATAAAATATATTAAAGTTTCTCGAATCATGTTTTAACATCAATCAGAACGGAAAAATTAGCCAAGAATTGTATAATTTTTTGTGATTAAATTTTGAAAATGGTTTATTTTATGACGGCTAATATAATAAGAAAAGTCTAAATAATGAGAATATTAAATAAAACGTTTTAAGACCAAGTTTATAGTGTATAAATATGTATGTATTAATATGCATGTATTACATACATAGTAAGTAAGTAAGTAAGGGTTTTATTAATAACTATATAACTGATAAAAAAAACTTAAGAAACAAAAACATGCAAAAGAAAACTTTAAATAGAAGCTGTTCACGACGTGTATTTTGAAATCTTCAACTTATACTCACGACCTCAGGTCCTGAGGGATCTGAGCCCCTCGGCCACACCAGCGCGCCGCCCTCTGACTGAACCATTCGGGGTCTCTCACACACCTAAGGGTCCAGTCAAGGCGGACTATGGTTGGTAATCTCGAGATGAGGAGCTTGAGAAACCTTAGTCTTTGTTCTGGGGGACGTCCTCGTGAGAAGAAGACTAATCCCGAGATAGCCCAAGTACCCCAGAGGCGCACTTGGGTTATCCCATTCAGTGACAGATGCTGGGCCCGTTTCAGAGCCCACCTAGCTTTATTCAGGATACGTTTAAGTCTATCCAGGTCAGCTTTCGCCGACCAATTCACCGTAACGGTGAACCCCAGATATTTTACTCGACTCGTGAAGATGGGGAGTGGTTGATGCTGCAAAATGGAGGAGAGTGCAGAGAGTGCTAGTCTCTTAAGTTTCTTTTTGGTGGCAGGAACGCCATTAAAGACAACCACCTGTGATTTAGAGGAGTTTAAAATAAGATTGGATGGGGGCAACTGATCTTTTAATCTTAAAAAGAAACGGCTGATGTCAGAGATTACATCTTTGCACCTGCGTCCAGAGAACAAGGCTGTGGTATCATCAGCATATACCACTAGATGTTGATCACGTTTAAAATTCTTGAATAGAACAATGGATGCAGCAAGATATAAGATAGGAGAAAGTGGGGATCCTTGAGGTACACCCGTAATAGGGTAGAACTGACGCGCATCAGGGTCGTCTTCATAGTAGAACCGCTTGGTGTACAGCAATATCTCCACCCTGTTAACAATTCTCGCAGGCAACCCGAGGGACCTGAGAGAGGAGATAACGAAGGGAATGGAGATCCGGTCAAATGCAGCTGAAAAATCAAGAAAAACAGCCACAGCAAGCTGATGACTATTATTCTGACAAAACTGATGCACTTCACCAATTGCTGAATGGACCGAGCGCCCTTTGACAAACCCATGAAAACTCGGTGGGATCAAATTACGCCTACATAAATGAACGCGGATTCTACGCGCAAGCGCTTTTTCGTAGATGGATATGAGGGCGTTTTGAATCGAGATGGGCCGCAGATCTTTAGGACAAGTGATTAATCTCTTTTTAGGTAAAAAAAACTCGACGGCTGATGTTGATGTCCGCTATGTCAGACGGGGAGGCTAGTAGCATTGTGATAGCGACCTCCTTTCTCTGACTGTATGTCAAAAGCTGACAGACACGAGTGGTGAGTGGCGCGTGGGATTTGGAGGTGCCCGGGAGTGGTCCCAATGGGTTAAGGTTATCTGTAACAGATAAGTCCCTACTCCTGAAGTCACACCAAGGCGGGATTGGTTGGGGAGATTGAGTGGCTCCATAATTATGTAAGGAAAGTGACTCCTCTAAAACTTTGTCAAGGCCTATGCTACCAATCCAAACCAAGGCTCTATCCTTCCAGCAAACAAACTTCTCCTTCTTGAATATCTTCCAGAAGGAAGCCTGAGAAGGGTTTAGGCGAGCAATGCTTGCCCTATCCCTGCTCAGCTGGAGCCTATATCTAGAGCTCCAATATTCATTCGAGAGGATATGTCTGGCGGAAATAGAGAGATTGGGAAGGTGTAACATTTTAGCTAGAACCTTGAGCTTTGTTGGAATAGGATTGTATATTCTACCTTTATAGGTAGTCGAAAGGATCGCGGTAGCTTGCGATGAGAGGTAGGAGTTAAATTCGGTCAAACTCTCAATTCCAATTCAGGGGAAGAGTTGGATAGCTGCCTGAAAGAAGGCCACTCTAATAGGGTCAAAGTGAAACCTTCTTCTAAGCAACGTATCGTTGCTTAGAAGAGTATCGTTGCTTAAAAGAGTAGCAGCTACAATGCAAACTGCTTAGACCTATCATGTACTTTCGAGGGGTTTTCGTGTGCACTAGACACGAGCCTAATGCATTATTACTAACAATACATATTAATAATACATATATGTATTACTAATACATTTAATAATTCATATGTTAATAGTTGTATTGTTAATATTTATTAATACATATGCTAAGAATACATATCTTTCCTCTTTAAACATATTTTCCTCTTTTTAAATGTTGTAATTAAAACATGTAATTTATGACAAGCTCAAACATATTATACTAAATATGCAGGGTAATGTAACTAAAACCATACAATTTTGGCCTTAAAGATTTTTATTTTTGCAAGGTAAATGACTGCGTCATGAACAGTCCAAAATAACTAAAAATATTAGATATGACCTTTAGATCAAACTTGTCGTGGAATGTTATGTAGATCGTGCTGAGAGGAAAGCAGTTTCTCGTTTAATTTTTTACGGCGATTAAAGCACTTAGGTTCTACTTTTACACAGTTTGAAATACTGAAGGATGCGGAAATTCAATCGTTGATAACGTATGATTATTCTATTCATAATAATATGGCCCAACGCGATATTGCAAAGCTCAATGAAGTGCACAAAGCAGGAAAACATTTAAAACTATTATCACAGGTTTTTCAAAAAATATTTTAACAAAACCTAATAAGTAAAGTTCGGTTTGCAGCTTGCAGTCATGCAATATCGGCTTATACACAAGTCAACCAGTGTATCAACTGCGAAAAAAGAAATTACTACAAATCAAGAACAACACGGATTAATAAAATATATTAAAGTTTCTCGAATCATGTTTTAACATCAATCAGAACGGAAAAATTAGCCAAGAATTGTATAATTTTTTGTGATTAAATTTTGAAAATGGTTTATTTTATGACGGCTAATATAATAAGAAAAGTCTAAATAATGAGAATATTAAATAAAACGTTTTAAGACCAAGTTTATAGTGTATAAATATGTATGTATTAATATGCATGTATTACATACATAGTGTATAAATCTATATAAATATAAATCCATATATAGTGTATAAATATGCCGAATATGCCTGACTCAAAACAAAATAGAACCTACATTTGTAACATACTACATGAGTATTCGCGGTTATTGAATTTCGTTAAACCGAAGACTAATCTGCGTATAGGCTTCATATTAATATGGAATTCTATGTTAAGATTGTGATATAAGTCACAAACTTGTTTTACATCAAACAAGGGTTTAAACAACACTGACAAACCGTAAACGACGATTTACTGATACATTTTCTAAATGATGTATATACACGGGTAGTTACTATGTTTGGCGATTCAAACTTCCAACGATCAATGAAAATATCCTTTAATTAAAGAAATCGACCATTAAAAATTTTTCTTACCTTTTGAATTTTGGCTTTTACCTTTCTAATTTTTCTGCGTGATTTTCTCTAAAATAACGTAATTATTTAAAAATATCGTCATTTTTTAAAACCTTGTGTTTTAGATTAGCATTCGTTTTTTCATATTTAAGAGAATACGGTACCGTATTGAGCTGTATTTTACTAGGAGATATTGACCTACAAATTTCTGTTGCATCGTCAACTGATTATTTTCTTTTGTACTTCAATTTTTGATTTAAGAATACAACAAAAATAATTATAAATACAACATATGATATTTTTAAGGTGATAACATAAGAAAAAATATGGTTTTGAACGTTTTTACTGAAACTTATCCCATTTGGACCGCAAGCATAAAGTTGCTGCATTTAACGTCTGCAAAATAAAACTGATATAATCGCGTAGTTATGTTGTTAAGTGTGAGCAACCTGAATAAGTGAAAATATGAGTTTTTAATTACCTGCTACCTTGACGTGTAATTTTGTTGTTCTTCAAAAATACACAGTCACACCATTTCCATGTGGCATAGATCCATGTAGATACATCAAATTATATTTTGAAATGCGAATTCAAAGTACGTTGCATTCAAAAATTCTTAATGAGTTGAATGAGTGCCAAAATAAAAATTATTTATTAACTATTAAAAACAATTTACCAAAGACCTCTAATAAAAATAATTATAAATCCCTCACATATATTTAAAAATTCTACAATTGCATCTTACTATTATGATATTATGAAATCATCGTAATATCATAATATTACATAATATTATGTGTTAATATTAGTACTTAAATAATATTTAAACATTATTACAAGCAGTTTGAAAATGCTTGCTGGAACATTTTACTATAATATTTTTATTTCGAGTAGTGGTTTAACTGGATACCATTATAACGCTGGACTCTGTTATATAAAACAAGGGATTGATTTAAAAATGTTTCGCTATTCAGTTTGATTAATTGCATCAGTAAATATTTGACGTAAAATTAGGAGAGCTACAAAATATTTTCCCCAAATAGCTGATCGTTAAAACATTGGCTACTTGAGAGAAATCTTAGACAATATTTTCAAAACTATTACAGGATGATGAAATAAATTTATCTAATGATACAATGAGGTGTTTAGAGACTTTTACTCAATTTATCTATCGTCAAATCATATTTATTTGAGGAGTCTTTCAAAAGTTCCTGAAGCCGACTTTGTTCATCAATAAGTATTTTAATTCGTCTTAGTGTTGCAGAGTTCGCATCGTCAAAAGAAATTTCAGTTAAGACTGGCCCAACAAGTTTGTAGATACGCTCGTCTGAAAGATCTCTTTCAAGACCACTAGTGGATTTTGAAATGGTTCCAGACGGACCATAAGATTTTCTAATGATTTGAAATTCGTCGGCTAGTATATTCTGTTCTGTAAGCTCTGAAGTGATTCTTTCTAATTGACTCTTCGTTTTAGCAATTGATTGTTGAATAGATTTTAGATTTGTCAACTCAGATTGAACCGCACGAGTAGGCCCTTGCATGGTAAAACTAAAACCAAAATACTGAATGTTCTAGATTAATTTTAAAAGTGTTCGCAGAATACACCATGATAATCTGGAAAAACGTTCTTAAAAAGATGCAAAAATGGAATATTTTGCAATATCACAATTTATTTCAATTTATTGAAATTTTATTTACACATGTTCATTCAAATTGAATAAGTTCAATCTTATTTGTTTCAATTTTATAATCAATTTGAACGCTGTGTGTGCATTTAATTCATAATCATATTAGCATTCACTTTCCAAATTGTACGGTTGAAAATTCCGACCATAACTACTGTAAATAGATCAAAAAATTTGATAATTTCATTCAAACATATTACATCCTTTAATTAATTTAGAAGTAGGATCAATAAACATTGATTTATTTCAAAAAAGGTTATTTTTTTTACGTTGCAAATGCGTGCCGGCGCACGCTTACATGACTACAAAAAGAACAAAAATTTTAATCGAGGAAGTGGGTACGGAGGCGGTATTAATGAGGGTGCACAGCGGACGTCGAGTGGGAGCTGATTCAAGGCGAGTGTGGAGGCGACGAGAGAGGATCGGAGACCGTAGTTGTTAGAGTAATTGGGAACGTAGGGTAAGAGAGAATTACGGGAACGCAGCGATAGAGAGGTGGGACGAGTGTAGTCTAAGAAAGGGAGGTTGATGAACGATGGAAGCCGACAGCGATGAGACGAAAAGTTACGAGAAGAATGCGGAGTTGTATGAGGATATGGATGGTATTTATATATCAGTAGCTATAGAAATGAAAGTAGCAGTGGATCAGAAACTAGTGTGTATTGATACTGTTCTAAGTTAAAAAAGATCAACATCAGGTATTTTTAATATTGCACCTTCTGTAACTTCTCTGATAATTCATTTACAGAAAATTAGACTAGCAATTACTGTACCAGAGCAAAACACAAATCAACTTTGTCATAAACGACTTGGTAATATTAAAATCGAAATATATTAATCTATTTTTAAGTTGATATGCTTGTACAGTCATTATTACGATTAAAATTTTGATAAATTCATTCTGTTCTGCACGTTGCTTAACTCCATTTCATAAATACACATTAATCTGTTTCCTAAATACATATACAAATTCATCTGTAAAATACATATTCTGTAAAATACATATTGTAAAATATGTAAAATACATATATACATCTGTAAAATACATATTCATCTGTACAATACATATGCGAAATAAACTATTTAAGTCATCTCTGAAAATTCAGGGTCTTCGGTCAGAATACCTTCAATATCGTCGTCGTTTCAGCTCTATAAAGAAAATAAAAAGTCAAAGGTATGAAGCTGGAATAATATCATCATATCGAACTTCTTCCAACCATTCTGGCGGTATGTGAATCAAAATAAAAAGATGATTCAATCAATCACAGTGTTAAATCATGGGGGCAGAATTGTACGCGAACCTGATGAAATCGTGAGTGTGCTAGCGACGGCGTTTGAACTTCATTGTACCACGCCATCTAAAGGCTTCCGTATAGCGCACACTCATGAGGCATTCAAGTCGTATATGCCGCTTGTTCACCCGGCTGAGGTTTCGCGGGAACTGCACGAATTGTCACCATATACTTCGGCCGGCCCAGACGGTATACACCCCTTTATTCTCCGGAATCTCCATGATCTATTAGCATCGCCACTATCATAAATGTTTAACATGTCGATACATACTTCGCGCATCCCTGATCACTGAAGACAATCTTACGTCATCCCCATTCATAAAAAGGGTAGCAGAGACGATCCGTTCAATTATCGTGCAGTATGCCTGACAAGTATTGTATGCAAATGCCTCGCGAGGTTTGTGCATAAATACATTACAACTCACATGGAAAGAGGTAAGCTACTACACCCATCTCAGCATGGCTTTCGTACCGGCAGGTCCTGCCTTAGCAATCTAATTACGGCACGTGAAAGTTGGACAGACATAGTTGCAAACGGGGATATGGTTGATGTAATTTACATTGACTTTAGTAGGGCGTTCGACCGAGTACCGCACGATCTTTTGCTCTTACTGTTGGCTCAATACGGGATTGATCCGAGTGTAGTTCGTTGGATCGAGTCGTTCCTGAAAGGTCGATCATATCAAGTTAGGTTAGGGAGTAGCCTTTCTCCTCCACGAAATACTTACGCAGGTGTTCCTCAGGGATCGGTCCTGGGACCCTTGTTATTCAATATTTTTCTTCAGGATCTACTTGTAAGATTAGAATGTGATGTACTAGCGTTTGCTTATGACCTGAAGTTATGGAAGTGTGTTCGTTCATATGATAATTGTTTGGAGCTTCAAGATGACCTCGACACTATAAGCATATGGAGCAGGACGACGGGCTTGCTTTTGAATACCTCGAAGTGCAGTCACATGCACTTAGGAGTTAAGAAATTTTCTTTTGTGTATAGTTTAGGTGGTGAGCCAATTGAGCAGGTACAGTGCACTAGAGACTTAGGAGTACTTGTGCACGAATCGTTAAAGAGTAGTCCAAACACAGACAGGATTATTCAGTCGACCAGAAAATTGAGCTATGTGCTTCGTAGGTGCTTTCGTTACCCATCTGTGTTTTGTCTTAAAGTGATGTACAACTCAATAATTAAGCCCATTCTTTTATACTGTACACCAGCAACATTTCCGTGCACGCGAGGCGAGCTGAATGATTTAGAAAATGTTCTTCGCAGGTTGACGAGGTGCTGTCGTCTTCCGAGTAGTTATTCTTATAGGGATCGCTTGTGAGAGATAGGCATACCGTCGGTTCGGTCTGCGATAGTGTGTAGCGACATCTTATGCTTTAGAGATATGTTACTCGAACGTGATGGGTGGCCGGCAAACTGTATCCAGCGGAACAAACGTGATACGAATCGGGGCCACTCTTTGACTGTGAAAACGCTGCACCATGGGAAGCTGTCTAGAATCAGTCGCCTATCGCACCGAGCGGTGAGGATGTAGAACTTACTTCCGGATGATATGGTCGCTATTCAGAGTAGACAGCAGTTCATGCGGAGGATGGAGCAGTGGCTGTGCGAGACAAACTCACAGTCTATACCGGATCTTTATCCTTGGGAGGAATGACGATTTTTTTTCTTTTTTTTCATGTGATCAGACAAAACAGCCCTACGGCTACAGTCTTGTAATTGAATAAATAAATAAATATAAGAATTAATCTATAAAATGCACATTTGAATGCATCAGTAAAATACACTGACCAATTCCGTGTCTTTAATATAACAATATCTACAAGTCAGTAAAACAGATTAATCCAAATAAATATTATAATTATTTAAAAATACATAAATCAAATAACGATTCGACGGATATTGAATTTTCAAACGCTATATTTCTTTTTATTAATTATTATTTTAATAGTATTGAAAATTTAAATGCGGTAGTGTTTGGTTTTTATTTAACAAATTAAAAGATAAAATTAATAAAACAATATTGATAATTATTGATTTTATATTGATTTTTATGAGACACAATGTCTATTTATAAGACAATATTATATTGTGATCAGTTAGTTTTATTAATTTTATAATTTTTAATTACATAGCAATTTATTTATATGTAAAATTATATGGCGATTATATAATATAAAAGATTATTAAAAGCTATTATAAGAAACGGTGAATCTGCAAGAATGATTTTACAAAATTCTTTTCGATTATTATTAAATCGAATTTGAATTTTACGAGATATTACCATTGATAAGCGTAAGGAATTATTGAAGCTGAATCAAAGAAAGTGGGAAGATTTTATTTGATATTTCGCTAATTTCTGTTAGCATCTTCAGAAAATTACAACTTCAGAAAGTTAGCAAATTCAGAAAATTAGGTATTTTTCTAAAGATGCTAACAAAAGTTGGCATCAAAATACGGCGTGAAACTAAATTTGTTCGAGAGGCACGGAACTTTACATACAATTTCATGTTGGGAATGTTTCACTTGAAGAGCGTGAGCTTCACTGGAGATTTTTATGATTTGTGTCTTTCGTGGAAGGTTTTGCATAACCCTAGACATGTGCTGTATAGTCTAATAAACATTATATCTGGTAGTGTATTGTGTGAACACTCACTCCATCTGTGTAGAAAACACATTATTCATTCAAAAACAATGCAGTTCAAACGTTGAATCATTAACAGTTAGAATCAGTGGGATGGGAAGATTGTAGAGTGCAGTTTATTACAACGCTTTAAACAAGATCTTTTAGCAACCTAATGTCTTTTTGTTTTATGTGATGCAACTATTGAACTTTGCTCGCAATGTTGTCATGTAATAATATTAACATTTCTCACAAATTAAGCATCAAGTATTTTAAATTAGGTAATTCGTTCGTATTCGAATATTTCTGAATAAATACTGGATGTGTTCTAGAATAAGGAGGATGTGTTGGAGATACAATCTTTATATAATGTCTGCCTATCATTGTATATTCAGAATCAGTGAAGGTAGTTGCCGTGTATTGATGTTAATTCATTATATACGAATGTTTTAATTCAATTTGTTATAATACAGGTATTTTCTTATAATACATGTATTATTTATAGATATTGTCAAATAAAGCATAAATTATTATTATTCCAATACATACCAAAGATTCATATCCCGATTTGATCCGTCAAGAAAGAGCCAGGATTTCACTCCTTATTATAAAATCCACATCGATGGCTATGCGAAACAGGTATCAAGAACCAGGAACTCTAATTCACGATAAGGACGCACCACTCTAAGTCGATTTGTACGATCAACTCCCTTTGAACTAAAAATTCAGTTTTTGAATTGCCACTTTGGACCCATTAGAGGGTAACCTTTAAGCTGTCTTATTTTTGAATAATTTATATTATTAAAAAAAATACATACCAAAGCCAAAAGGCTATTCAGGCAGAGTCAAAATTAAAAAAAAGCAAATGGTCAGTCAACGTAGCTAATTAGGGTATTCCAGTGGTAGTGTTGAATGGCGGCATTGTTCATGTATCCATTTGTAGCATCGCGATTTAAACGTTTTCAAAATGGGGCTGCAACGACATCCTCAGGCAACGAATTCCACATGTTAATTCCTCTCCTTGAGAGTCTATACACTTTTGGTAATCTGCCAAAAGCTCTGGAGAAAAATCTTAGAAAACACTGCGCGAAGATGCACAATATCGTCATCCAGTCTACTTTGGGGATTGTTACTGAGAGATCCTTCAACACCGCTCACGATAACGTTTAACTCTCTTCTGGAGTTAAATTGTCTAGAGCTAAATTGTTTAGAGCTAGCAGACGGAACTAATGAAGAATGAGTCTCAGGGGTAATTGATGGCCATCGATGATTTGGAGGAATCACTGCACGTTGTTTATTTTGAAGGCTAACTATTCGTCGTAGATTATCTATAGGCCTAACGATAATCTGACTAGCCTTTGCAAGATCCTTAACGCTCTCAATTAGCGGGGCTACTAGAGGAGCAACACATAAACTGCAGCGGGGATGCAGTAGCTGCGGGTAAGCACAAGGACGCTCACTACAATCACTACCTAGAGGACAGTTTTGAGAACAATCACTGCCCGAAGAAGTGTTAACAGGAGTTGACAAATCAACATTCGCATGCTTGAGGGCGGAACATTTGTCATCTACATCAAGACCGACGCTGCTCGAGTCCAATATATGGGGATGAACAATAGAATCCAAAACAGAAAGTTGTTTGAACGAGTAATCCATCACATTAGTCTCATGCAATGCATCCCTAACGAAGCATTGAGTTGAATTGTTATTGAAGGGTATGATTGAACGATCGTTCAGTTCTAACTTCGACTGCTGCGTGAGAGAATGATTGAGTACATGAATAGCATTATTGGTTCCTATCTCAGATGATTTTGGAGTGGCCGAAACATCATCAATCCCTGACGACGAGCTGCTTGACTGTCTGAACGCTTCTGAACTCCGTTTTGGTTCGTTAATACTATAATCTTTCCCATCGTTGTGACTGTTTGAATCTGCGGTCCTCTTTAAAGCATTTATTGATACTTGCTCGTCACAATGGCCCTTGAAAAACAAGGAGAGCAATTCGGAGGCACAGAACCCACAAACAAAATCCCTAGATAGTAGCGATTTCGTCAGACAGGATGGAACGTTGACAGTTGTCCATATGTCGCATTCAGATCTGCTGCAAGAGACCTCGCGTTGCTAATACCCAGAGGAGGGGCTTGCTAATTTTGGTACAGTCTGATTGCGAGTACCGTTAATCTGCTGACTTGCTAAGCATTTTTTCGTTTCTGTCTTCTTTGTTCTTGCCATCGATTGTTGTGTCAACTCGCTTCGCTCGTTGTAATCGAATAATTGTGTGTTTAAGCTTGTGTGTTCGTTGGGCTTGATTGTAAGTAGTTGTGTATTGTAAGTAGTAGCTTGTAAGTAGTAGTTGTATAGTCGACTGCTGTGTATTTTAATCGATTGTGTAAGTAGTATATTAAGCAGCCAAGAAAGTTCAAACTGATGTGTAAGTAGTTGTCAGTTTTAAATTTTCTTCAAAGGGTTACTTAAATGGTTAGTACTAAAATACTAAATGGTTAGTATTTTATTATAGTTAATTCGACAATTTATAATTCTCAATGTTGGATACTTATCTAAAATCAGGAAGCTCGATTATGCTTCCAGACTCTCCAAACACTCAAGCTAATTACCTGAATTGGTCAGTCGCATTCAACACTTACATTTCTAAACTCAAGATAGAAACAGACGCGGATAAGCTCAATAATCTGATCAACTTTGTATAACCCCAACTATTCAACCTTTACAAACGTCTACATCAATCAAAGATTCTATGCGATTACTATCAATTCAATGTACAAAGCCGGCAAACTAGTATATGTCTGTCACCCCCTTAAACAAAATACATTTTCAAGGCTTGCTGAGAACTGTATAAATTTCGCAATATCCAATTGGGGTTGACAAACATTGTTGTATCGTTTCAGCGAATAATGGACTAATTATACAAGAGAATCAATTGAAAAACTTTCAAATACCTTGACAAAATCACGACATGCGAACATGTTGAACAAGAGCATAGTACAAATTTCAGTCGAATTTTACAAATGTGTGATAGATTTAGTTTTAATATAAACATGTAAATTCAACCAAAAACAAATTAAATTACTTGGATGGTACATTAAAAAATGTTACATCAAAAATAGTACATCAAAACCCCATCCTGACAGTGTTGAGCCTTTTATGAATTTAGCAACATCTACCATTTATTAATTTTAAGTTAATTTTACTGTGCAGTCATTGTTACAATTGAAATTTTTGCTGACACGGCACATTGCTTTAATCCTATCTATACGCCAGCAGTAGTATTTTTCAGTATTGGTAGACCTCATCAGCTACTGATTCAATACCTACCTTTCAGTTTCGGTCCTTTTAATGTTGGTTGACTATCACTCGACTCTTCAACTTTATCGAAAATTAGATTTAATGAAATACTTTCGTCCTTTATGGACAATTAGATTTAATGAAGACTCATATTTATTGACAATTAGATTTAATGAAATACGAAAGTATTTGATTAAATCTAATTGTCAATACAGCAGATGAGTTCAGTGTTCCTCAATCAACATTAAAGATCCCAAAACCTGAAACCTAGGTATTGGATCAGTAACTGATTATGTCGACCAATAATAAAATGTAGCGTGCTGTGATGTTGGCTTATAAATTTGATTAAAGAAACGTGCAGTATCATCAAAATTTTCAATTGTAACAATGACTCCACAATTATATAAACTAAATTATGAAGCATAATATAGATGATTAGTTTGATAATAGTAATTAATCCAAAAATATAGGTAGATTTTCAAATTGAAGGTATAGCCTTTCCCTGCTAACACTAATTTAAATTGAAATCATAACTGATTTCAATTGGCATATCAAAGAGCTACGGTCGGCTGTTGTTTATTCACTTCAATCGGGCGTTCGAACGTGTTTCGTTTGTTCTCGAAACATTACGTAATTGCCGAATTGATGGCTATCTTGTTGGCTGGGTAGGAAATTTTTTGAGTAAGCGAAAATTTAGTGTTTAAGTGGGAAATAGTTTATCATAATTTCACGGCATAAGTTCAGATGTGTCTCAAGGGTCTGTCTTGGGTCTGTTACTTTTCAATGTTTTCATGACCACTCTTATGATGACAATAAGTTGTGGATACATTACTTTGCGCAGACGATGTTGAGATTTGCAACAAGATAGAGTCTTTAAAAGATCACCGTCATCTGCAAGATAATATTGATAAAATATTCTGTTGGAGCCGTGATATTGGACTATTATTAAATATTCAGAAATGCTATAATTTACGTGTAGGTAAGTCGAAGCTACCTTCGGAATATATGCCGGGATTAAATGCCATAGAAAGCGTATATGCGGTTAATGACCTGGTAATTTTATGACACCGTTGTCTTAAGACAAGGGTAGCCACATGCAAACGCATTACAAAAGCATGAAAAGCGTTTTTATATAAAACTGTTTCGTATCGCTATCGCCAAATTCCTTTAAATATTTATTTGACGCATTAGTCAGACCACATATCTAATACGGTTATTCAGCATTGTTTCCTATGACCAAAGGTGATATGGATGATTTGGAGAAGATTCTTCGCATGGTAGCAAATTGTTTGAAATTGTCGATAGAATTACAGTTACAGGTTGTCAATTCTTAATATGCAGAATATCCGCGCTAGACTTTTCATTAGATATAACAGCATTGTAGCATTTCATAAGAAACCACGAGGGGTACCCCTCCAAATGCATTAATTTAAATTACAGTGTCTTAGAGTGGCCATTCCATGACACTAAAAATATCATCACATGGTTATTGCTTGAGTCTTACAAGACTATCACACTGATTGATTAGATCATAAAATTGTATTCCAAACGAAGTAGTCATCCAATTTAAAGCTATTTAAGTCCGCAATTCAAGATTATATATTATACTAATGTTGGCTTATAGATTGGATTAAATCAATGTGCAGTATCATCAAAAATATCAACGATTTGTTCAAACAAGCAATGCGGCATGTTTTGTTATTATTCAGGCTGGATTGAGAATTTTTATTAAAAAATTATAAAATTTTCAATATATCTATCTTTGAACAATGATGTAATTATGGCATTTGAATAATTTAAAAGTGATATAGTTGATGTCGTTATCAATCACATTGACGAAAATAAACACTTTACAGTGCATAATAATAAGATTTTATTAATACAAAAACATAAATGGAGAAAATGATAGTTCAGTCAAAAACAGAAATAAATTTTCTCTTCTTAAATTCATCTTCAATTCTGCAATTGTCTCCAATTACAATTACGGCCTCAAATCCAGAGGGATCTGAGCCCCCAACCCATCTAATACGCCGCTTTCTGACTGAACCACCCGGGATCTTTCACCTCCTATATAGTCCAATCTGTGCGGACTATGTTGGGTAAACGAGAGACGAGGAGCTTAAAACACCTTAGCATTTGCTCTGGGGGACGTCCTCTCGGAAATAAGATTAATCCCGAGATAGCCCAAGTGCCCCAAAGGCACACCTGGATTTTCCCTTTCAATGACAGATGCTGAACCCGTTTCAGGGCTCATCTAGTTTTCTTCAGGATACGTTTAAGTCTATCCAGGTCGGCTTTTGCCGACCAGTTCACCGTAACGGTTAACCCCAGGTATTTTACTCGACTTGTGAAGGTGGGGAGTGGTTCAGAGGCAAATATGGAGGAGAGCGCAGAGAGTGCTAATCTCTTAAGTTTTTGCTTTGTAGCAGGGGTGCCATGAAAGACAACCACCTGCGATTTAGCTGAGTTTAAAATAAGATTAAATATGGGTAACTGATCTTTTAATCTTAAAAAGAAACGGCTGATGTCAGAGACTACGTCTTTACACCTGTGTCCAGTGAACATGGCTGTGGTGTCATCAGCGTACACCACTAGACGTTGATCACATTTAAATATTTTGAATAGATTGACGGAGGCAGAAGATATAAGATAGGAGAGAGGGGAGCCTTGAGGTACACCCGTAATGGGGTAGAACTGACGCGCATCACGGTCGTCTTCATAATAAAATCGCTTGGTGTATAGCAGGATCTCCACACCGTTAACAATTCTCGCAAGCAACCCGAGGGGCCTGAGAGAAGAGATAATAAAGAGAATGGAGATGCGGTCAAATGCAACGAAAAAATCAAGGAAAACAGCCACAGCGAGTTGATGACTGTTCTCCTGACAAAACCGATGCACTTCACCAACTGCTGAATGTACCGAGCGACCTTTGACAAACCCATGAAAACCTGGAGGGATCAAATTACGCCTACTCAGATAGTCGCGGATTTTACGCGCAAGCGCTTTTTCGTAAATAGGCACGAAATTATTTTGAATCGAAATGGGTCGCAGATCTTTAGGTCATGATCAGGATTGTTTCTTAGGAATAATAACACGCTTACTAATATTGATGCTTGCTACATCGGATGGGGAGGCTAAAAGCATTGCGACGGCCACCTCTATTCTCTGATCAGCTGTCAAAAGCTGACAGACCCGAGAAGAAAGTGGAGCGACGGATTTGGAGGTGCCCGGGAGTGGACCCCAGGAGTTAAGGATATCCGTAACAGATAGATCCCTACTCCTAAAGTTACACCAAGACGGGATTGGTTGAGGTGATTGAGTGGCTCCATATTCGTGTAGGGCTAATGACTCCTCCAAAACTTTATCAAGGCCTACATTTCTTATCCAGCCAAATGCTCTATCCTTCCAGCAAACAAACTTCTCCTTCTTGAAAATCTTCCAAAAGAAAGACTGAGAAGGATTAAGACGAGCAATACTTGTCCTATCCCTACACAGCTGGAACCTATATCTAGAGATCCAGTATTCATTCGAGAGAGCTGTCTGGCGGAAACAGAGAGATTAGAAAGGTTAAGCAGTTTCGCTAGGACCTTGAGTTTCGTCGGAGTGGGATTGTATATACGACCTTTATAGGTAGTCGATAAAATCGCGGTAGCTTGCGAAAAGAGGTAGGTATTAAATTCGGTAAGACTCTCATTTCCTATTCGGGGAAAGAGTTGAATAGCCGCCTGAAGGAGGGCCACTCTGACCGGATCAAAGTGAAACCTCTTTCTAAGCAACGTATCCTCCACAATTCTCCAACGAATTAGGTCATGAGAGGTGGACAATTGTTGGCGCGACTGCTCCGTACAGAGGGGTTTAAGCAACCACCTCGAGTGAAGCAGTAGAGTGTCGAGGATTGAATTTGTTGATGTGCAATGATATGTCGGGGAGGGTGGTTTATGAATAAGCGAGGAATGGCTTCGCAGAGCCGTTCCTAGCTCTGCGAAGTGCTGCCTTGATCCAACGACTAGTTCTGTCGTTGAAGTCTCCAAGTATCATGTCATAGTTGCTATCAATAATACCATCCAGGAGGTCACCGCTCTTGTGAATCTCCCCGGGACGTATGTAGACATTGGCTAGACTAAGGCGTTTACCGTTCTTACTAAATAAGACACGGCTGTACTCGAGTAATTTTATTGGAGAGAGGACCTTAATGAGCACTTAACTAAGGTCAAGAGTCCTTGAGATTAAAAGGAGTGAGGTGGGGTTATACGGAATATAGTGGGAACAGATGTGCTTTGAGATAAATCGAGTAATGCCCTGGTGGGACGGATAGACCGCGTCTTCTTAAGGACTATACATCAGCATCTCTACTGGAGAGAAGTCTAATGGCAGAAGCACCTCCCGAATTCTACTAGCCCCATCCAGGGTCGGAAACCCCTGGGCAATACCTTCATTTCCCAGGATAGAGGAGGCGGAGCCTTTCTGCTGCAGCAATTTACCAACCTTCGGAGGCGGAACTGTTCGGGCCGAAGCCGTACTTTTTTTGGAATGAGGCATTTTAAGTTCTGGCGGCATCGGCGGCGTATTACCAGTGCCCAGAAGTGCCGCTACCAGTGGCGCAATCATCCGTTCCATCTGCGATAAAATGAACTTCGTGTTCGAATCAAATAATTGTAAAATGACCTTTTTTGATATTCTGTCAGATGGAGGACCTACCGTTGAAAAATTGGAAGAAGAAATCGGCAAAATTGGACGACAGGAGAAGTGGTTTTGGTACGCCTCGAAAAACTTGCAGCGCATAGACCACACGGGGTGGTCACACGAGCAATTATGGCAAGCTGGGGAAGCAACGCATTTATCCCCATTCAGCATACTTTCGCAGTACACGCTGCCACAAACACGACATATTTTCGAGGCTGAGCAGGCGGACCACCAGAGCCCCCATAAGTGGCACACATTGCAATGGGGGTACGTCCTATCATCCTGCTCAATAAAGGGTTCGACGCCGACTTCGTAAGCACAAGTCCGTGATCAATATTCACTGTGCCAACAGCAATAGGTAATTCCAGCCCAGCCTTGGACTTGACAGTCCGCACTGTTGCGAGTTTGAAGGTCTTTTTAAGCAGAATTAGGTCCTCATCTTCCAGCTGAGGCGGAAAATTAGATATTTTGAGTCGCCTGAATAGGCTTTAATTGTAATGAACCCAAATGGGTTAGGTTCTTTGCAAAGTATGACTCGTATTCACTCATAATATCTGCGTTAATAAACGATATCTTTATATTAGCTTCGTACATACGTACGGAGTTGAAGACCACTCTGTTATAGTACAATTTAACGAAGTCGATTTAAAAGTAGTTAAATAATTTATGCCTCTCCAGAGGCTTAGTGAACGTTTTTAGGCCAAATTGTGTAGTTTAGGTATAGGGGGAAGTATCTCCGAGTCATTAGCAAAATTTGGCAACAAAGCACTTACCTTATTGTCTTTATTTCGATTGGAAGAGCACAAATCCATACCTTTTGCAACAATTTTCCCTTGTAAATTGTGAAAATTAGAATGGAATTAGAAGCCTTTCCAAGCTCCGACAAGTTTTCGCTAGTGCACATTTTTGACACAATGCATTCTAATTGCTCTTTTTTAATGTGATTGTTGCTTCACTTAGTCAGAATAAACGACCTGTCGCTTTTTTTCACGAGCATTAAACGAAACTGAATGAATATACTTGGTGTTTTAAAAATAGTCACATGCAATTGTGGATACTTGATAAAAATGTCGTCACGGTCAAACTGGGAAAGAGTTTACTGTGGTTACTGACCAAAAATTATTTTTTTCGTTTACATTCAAAGGTAAAGTTAGGAATCTCATCAAGAATTAAGAAGTCGAAAAATTGAGGTTAGAGTTATACTGTTTTAAATTTAATATTGCGTACAAACCAGTAAAACTATGTTGGAGATGTTAATCTCACTCACATTCACACTATACTAGAAGATTTTAAAGATTTTAAAGAATATCACATTATTATCCCATCTATGTTTTCGCCGCGTATCTTTATTTGCTTAAACCAATTACGTATTATTTATGCAATTAGATAAAGTCTGCACCAAATGTAAGATACGTTGAGAAATTGAACAACGTTTTAATCGTCCCGGAGCCTTTTATGTAATTAAATTTAAAAAAGACAATCATTCGAGAACAACATTGCAATGTGTATTTCTCATAATCCGAAAAGATTCTGGTCCTACGTTCGTAGTTCCCCAAACGTTCAAACGGGAATTAACTTCATTCACTCGTCCGATTGAGCTCTGTAGGGGAAACCCAGATTGCTAATCATCTAACAAAGATCTTCGCGGTTCCATGTAACTCTACGGTAGACTTTAATCAGTTCGTCTGGCAGGCGGTCCTTGATCATATCCGCTACTGCGCGATAGAGATTGAAGTAGATGATATTTACAGTGAATTATTGGCGCTGGGGCAATTTGGCTATCCGGGCCCTGATGACATTACACCTTTTCTGGTTCGTGCTTTAGCTTATTCTCTCTGTCAGCATCTAACTTCTGTTTTTCGACACAGCCTCAAACATTGCTGGATTCCTGATATTTGAAAGCTGGCCATTGTAGTTCTGATACCCAAGAAGCACCGACCTGTTAATTCGTCAGACTTTCGCCCTATTAGTCTTACTTGCGTGTTTTCCAAAATTCTCGAAAAATTAGTCTCGAAGCATATTCCACTTCATCTTAAGAAAAACAGTATTCTATCGGACTCACAACACGGATTTATGCAGGGCCGTTCTTGTTTAACCAATTTAATAACATCTCGTGAAAGATAGACGAACGCCTTGAGTTCTGGATGTGTTATCGATAATGTCTTTTTGGACTTTTTAAGGCCTTTGACCGTGTCTCATGACGGTATCGTCTCATTGCTTGCTCACTATGGTTTCCATTTTCAGACCATTAAGTTGATTGAGAATTTCTTATATTTGCGGTCATTCCAAGTAAGAGTTGGTGGTGTTCTTTTAAAGTGCTCTTGAGTGCTTTCCGGTGTACCTCAAGGATTTGTTATTGGCCCTCTTATTTTTGTCGTATTTCTTAATGACCTGCTTCTGCGTTTAAAGAACCCTGTTTTAGCATATGCTGATTATTTAAAAATCTGGACTGTTGTTCGTACTCCTACCGATTGTCAGTAACTACAGGAAGACCTGGACTGCCTTACTGAATGGTGTGAAGCCACTGGACTCATGTTAAACGTTGATAAATGTGTTTTGATGAGAATGGGGAAGACTACTTCGTCGTCCCAGTATCGCATTGGTAGTGCGTTATTAAATGAAGTTGAACACCATTAAGACTTTGGTGTAATAATTCATCGCTCTCTAGTCCGCCCTGATCTGGAGTACTGCATCCCTGCATGCTTTCCTACCACTAAGCGAGAATTGCTCGACTATGAGTCGGTACTGAAGAGATGTTCAAGGATATGCTTTAGAGCTGGAACGTCCTACCGCATGCGGCTGCGTGCGCTAGCTTTTAGCTCGATTCGTGACAAATTTGTCTTGCTAGACTTGTTTTGCCTTTGGGCGATTATAAACAAACTTGATGGCTTCCCCGCTAAAATCCTTGGATTGAGAAGTAGGACATTACGCGGTCACTCGAAATCGCTGTATAAGAGGCACCATTCGCAATTGCCTGCCAACTTCTGACTGTCGTATCGCGCGCTCAACTTGGGCAATGTGTTGTCTGGGGAAGTCGTCGCTGCTTCTTCGATGAAGCACTTCAAGCGACTGTGCCTAGCATGGATGGATAATCGACATTCACACTTCAACGGATACCTTGAATCCTGCTGATATTGATGCTGACAATTTACTGAATTAATTTGTATTTTTTTGATCTGGCAAAACAGCTTCTCAGTTAACGCCTTGTATTTAATAATAAAGCAACTTAAGTATTTAAGAGAATCACAGTCGACCTCAAAGGTTTGATACTCTCAAGTACTTACTAGTTGTAGTAGACGAAATAAATCACTTTGTGTTTGAATTTAAATATTACGATACTAGTTCTCAAACGGTAATTTTCGAGTTCAATTATAATTTATTAAAAGTGGCAAATGCTTGCCAGCTGCGCGCTTATAAGTCCACTAACCAACAAAAAACAGCAAAAGTCACAGATAAATTAGTTAAATTGTTTAAATGTGATCGGATTTGACGTTTGAAGCACTGCATTGAGGTTGATTGGAGAATATGAATGGGCAGATGATTCCACGAGAAAGGAGTAGCCACAAGGAAGGAGCGGAAGCCAAAAGTTGGATTTAGTGGATTTGTTTCAACGGATAAAAGATACAAGCGCAATATTATTGAAATGGGATGGATTATCATCAGGAAGAATAGATGCTAGGATATATCTGAAAGCAGATACATCATTATCGAGACGAAATTGTGGAGAAGGAGATTTGGAAAGCTTAAAGTTAGATATGATTATACAGCGATCGCGCGAAGGAAAACGATTTAATGGAAGTAATAGACGGACAGAATTGTTAGGAGTAGAGGCAGAAGTGGAGTGATGTGACAGAAGTGGATCATGTGTGACAGAAGTGTAGTAATTGAGATAATTTTGACGGAAGGATGTAAATTATTGAGATTACGTGAAAGTAGTGGACGGACAGAACTGGTAGGAGTAGAGGAAGGAAAGCAGGTAGAAGTGGGAATAACATGGGTGCTCAATGGAGAATAAAGATAGGTTTAAGCATGTGTGACAAAAGTGGTGTTGTGGTAGAAGTGGAGCATGTATGACAAAAGTGGAGTACTGGAGGTGATTTTGGCGGAAGGATCCTAAATTATTGAGAAGTGATACGGGGAGGTAGAGTAAGGAGTACGTGAAGCGAAGAAAAAAGTATGAGATGTATTTAGATGGGGAGGAATAGGAATGAGCAAGTACGAGATGAACAACTTTATCGTTTGCATTGTTAGGACGATGAAGATGAACGGAAGTTTTATTCGTTGTTGAACGAGGAGTGTGTGAGAAGGTTCAAGAATGGGGTTATACGATGCGAAGTCAGCTGTTGATGCGAGGGAACCGTCAAAAACAGTAGCGGTCTGAGTAGTCGTATGCGAGATAGAAGTGGATGAGCAGGATAGCTGTAAAAGTTTTACTGATGTGCAAAAACCACACGTAAACGGTTTACTTTGATACACCGAATGGTCAGATATTTTAACTCAAAGAAGTGTCCATACGTCACAATCTTTACAATCGCATCCAACTTCCAAACTTGTATAACGATCAATGCATTCCGATGTGGAAGATGCGTAATCAGGAACAGGGATTTGAGATCGAGCTTTCCTGGGCATGATCTTTTATCGAGAGATAAAGCTCGATTCGCGAGCGTAGCGAGCGGAAATGACAGGAATAGGCTGGAACTGACAGGAAAAATCTGGAATGTATTTATTATCATCAAGACAATTTTTTAGCAAGTGTACTCTATTTTACCAGTGTACTCAATTTTTCAATGTACTCTTATCACTGTTAAAGTACCCAAGTATATAGGCTAGGATAACGGAACCTGTTTCACTTCGTGAAAAATTAATAAATACTTATATTTAAGAGGTATATAATAGAATCATTCAACATATTTTAATTTTTGAGGAAATGACCAGGCAGAGATATATGCCGGACTATTAGGGACTAGAATATTGTTAGATTTGAGAACAAAACAACAATCGATTACTCATTGGGAAGAAGTACTTCCTTATGTACTTGCATGCAATTGTAGCCTCTTGTATATTAGTAATCACGAAAGTACCCGTTAAAAGTTGCTTAGACATAAACGTCGTAATTCATTCTAGTGTGAACTAATCAACAATATAAACCTTAACAATTGGATTTTTTTATAAATTTTTTAAATAAATTCGGATACTCTGGTTGTCAAAGAACATGAGAGAAACGTCATGTATTTGCCACTTGCTACACCGCAAAAGTTACGGAAATCGGCCCGAAGTCCTCGTTAATTTCACACGGCGGATCAATACCGACGAGTTGTGGCGAATCTTAATATAGCAAAGTACCCCGAAGAAACATTTAGTCAACATGTAAATAAGGAAATAGCCTTCGTCGATTTTAAAATGTTAAATGTAAGTGGCGACATAAGCTCAAATAATGACGAATATCTAGAACCTCCAAACGATATAAGGTTGAATAATAAGGATATCGTCAGTAATTAAGACTAAGAAAGCAAAACGTTACACGACTGTATATCATTCATGGTCAAAGCTGCTTTCGAACAGTTCATACTCGAAGACCTATAAAATACTTAAAATGATTTTAAATGAATAGAAGAAATCAGATCAGCTAACTGAGTCTACGTATGTTATACTATATATAAATAAAAAATAAAGATAAATAATTATAAATAATTATATATAAAAAAGATAAATTAATTTTGAGTTGCAAATGCGTACCAACGACGCGATTACAAGCCCACTAAGAATGAAGGAAATGATCAAACTGATTAAAAATCCCGAGGACGAATTTTGAATAGTATGAACAAGTCAAACGGATGTACGAAGGGAGCAAATTTTAAGCAATAATAATACAAATTTATTTAATGTGGCAAATGCGTACAAGCTGTACGCTTACAAGTCCACAAACAAAAATGAGAAAGTCAAGCAGATAAATTGTTAAAATGGGATCGGATTTGTCGTTTGAAGCACTGCAGGGAAGTTGATTGGCGTATATGAATGGGCAGATGATTCCACGATAGAGGAGCAGCCACCAGGAAGGAGCGGAGTCCAAAGGAGGTAGAGTAGTTTGGGACATGTAAAAGAAGGGAATTACAGGAACGCAAGGAACAGTAAACAGGACGAGAATTATCAAGAAAAGGAAGGTTGAGAAATGAAGGGGTATGAAAAGTTACAAGGCGGAAAGTAACGATAAGAAGACGAATTTGAACACGACAATAAATTGTAGGCAAATCGAGAGAAGCAAGATGGTAGGATGTATGATCAAAACGACGAAGACGGAGGAGAATTCGGACAGCTGCGTTGACGATGCGTTGTAGGGGAAGAAGAGTGGATTTAGGTGAGTTGGAAAATAGACTAAGACAATAATCGAGTCTAGAAAAAAGGAGAGATGATATGAGAGTCATACAAGAAGGGAAATCGATCAATCTACGAACTTGACGGAGGTTGCGGAGTATCAAGGTAGATGAGCGTACTTTATCTCTAACGAAAGGTTTAAGTGAAAGTCGGTTGTCAAAATGGAAGCCTAGGAAAACGAGATTATCAACGATAGGAAGAATTGTAGAATTTAATGATACGGAGGGAGGTTTGAAGCCGAGGCGTCGAGGTAGGATCCTCATAATTTTGGATTTATCAGGATTCAGAGAAAGGCGAAGGGAAGAAAGATGATTGGAAATTGAGACAAGACAGTCCGAAGCGGAAACACTAAGATCGTGAATACGATAAACAGGTGCATGAGCATAGATGAGAATGTCATCAGCATATTGCATAACATGGAAGTTAAATTTATGAGAAATCGAAGACAAATCACCAAGAAGAAGAGAGAAAAGTATAGGGCCTAATACGGAGCCTTGTGGAACACCGGACGGAATGGACGAAGGATGGGAGAGAGAAGAGTTAGAATATACGCGAAATGTACGGTTTGATAGATATGAAGAAAACCATGATACAGTGGGTAAAGAGAAGCCATAATCATGACGAAGGCGATGGAGAAGAATCGAGTGATCGACGATGTCAAAAGCAGATGATAGATCAAGAGAAACTATGACACTACATAATTTATGATCGCGCGATATGAGTAAGTCGTTATAAACTTTAAGACATGCAATTTCGGTAGAGTAATTAGAGCGAAAAGCGGCTTGGAAGGGAGGAAATAAGTTAGAGGAATAGAGATATGTATTAACTTGCTTAAGAACGAGACGCTCAAGGAGTTTAGAGAGGGTTGGGAGAAGTGAGATTGGACGGTACGAAGATGGTAGTGAGGAGTCGAGAGATTGCTTTTTGATGAGAAGCCGAACAGTGGCACATTTCCAGACGGAAGGAAATGTACGGCTACGGATGGACGAGTTGAACAATTTGGTTAGGAAGGGTGAGATAGTGGAGCAGATATTTTTAAGTAAGTGAGTTGGAATTGGGTCATGAGGAGAGATTTTGTTAGGTAATGACAGCAGAACCGAAGAAACTTCATCAGACGAAACGGGAAGAAGGTGGAATAGTTCTGGGAGGGAAGTATTTAAAGAGAAGAGTGGGTACAAGGGGGCTACGGGTTGTAGGGAAAGTAAATTAGATAGCTTAGTTTGTAGATAAGAAGAAAATTCATCAGGATTTATATTACAAGAAGTAGATGATCGTGAAAGAATCGAGTTTAAGATTTTCCAATGAGATTTAGAGTTGGACGATGACTCGAGTTGATTTCGCCAAAAGAGAGTACGTTTAGTACGTATAAGAATGAGATGTGAACTGCGTTGAGAAAAGTAGGAATCACGAAGATTTGGAGAGAGTGAGTTAAGTGAACGTTTAAGAAAGCGTTTATACATACGAAAACAGTGACGGAGTCGACGCTTAGAAAGACTACAGTCAGAATCGAACCAGGGAGCATAGCGCAAGCGCTGGGAACGTCGAAGTCGACTAGGCAGAAGGTTATTGAGGATCGACGTTAGTTCAGAATCAAGCAGAATGCAGAGGTCATCGGGAGAGAGATAGTTAAGAGGAAGTGAAAAGAGTGAAGAATTGAGTAAGGCTGTGCAGAGAATAGGGATATCGAGAAGCTTCCAGGGTCGACTTGGTGTAGATAAAGGTAAAGGCGGAGAAGAAGGATGGGGACGAGTAAGAGTAAGAGTGACAAGGAAATGGTCGGACAAACCAGGATCAGTAATTGACAATGAGGTATAGTCATTGAAGCAGTTTGGAACAGCAATGATGTCGAGAGCACCGCCGAGAATATGAGTTGGGCTTGTTGAAAGTAATTTATAGTTAAAATCAGAAAAAAGATTAGTTAAAGTGATAGAGTCAGAGTCAGACGGGCGATCAAGACGAATGTTAAAGTCACCGAGAACAAAAGAAGGAGTATAAGACAATGAACAGTGAGACATTAGATCTGCAAGGTCGTTAAAGAAGATACGTGATTGGGCAACTGAACCTGGACGGTATACAATCACAAGTTCCAGAGGGAAATGCGTTGATAATCTGCATATGAGTAATTCGAACGAAGTGTAACGGATGTTAACGTTGATTTTACGTAAAGACATTGGGTGACGAGCAATGGCAACAATACCGCCATGGTTAGACACAGTAGATGTATGAGATGTAATTTGACGAGCTGATTCAACTAGTGAACAACCAGAGCGACATAGACGACGAATAGCAAGATCGTCGGAGTCAGAGTGCCAGGATTCGGTAATGCAGAGAATATCGATAGATAATTGATCGAAGATATCGAGAAGCATATCAGCTTTATTAAGAATGGAGTGAGTATTGAATAGACTAAGACGAAAAGTATGCTCAGGAGCGAGATCGACTAGAGAAGAAGACAAGGGGGAGAGATGGGACGCCATCGAATTTTTGGCCTTGTGTGAAGAACGTGAAAATTTCCGTTGATTTTACGTATAGATAAGGATGACTCGCCGTTTGTTTCACGTCGATGTTTTTCAATGCGAGCTAAATTGAGCTGGGCAATATCAGAAGGGGAGCGGTCAGGAAAGATACGGCAAGTAGATGAAGTGGTAAGAAGTTTAAAACGTTGGGAGAGTACCGAATAGGCATGTGAACTATGTCGGAAAACAATTTTTAAGAGTGGAGGACGGAGATGATTGGATTTAGTAGATTTGTTTAAACGAATAAAGGATACAGGAGCGATATTATTGAAGAGTGATGGGTTATCATCAGGAAGAATGGTTGCTAGGATAGACCTGAAAGCAGATACATCATCATCGAGGCGAGATTGTGGAGATGCAGATTCGGAAAGCTTAAAGTTTGATGTGATTATACAGCGATCGCGCGAAGGAAAACGATTTCGTGGAAGTGGTGGACGGACAGAGCTGGTAGGAGTCGAGGTAGATGAGCAGATAGAAGTGGAAATGACAGGGGTGCTTGATAAAGAATTAATATTGGTTGGAGCAAGTGTGACAGGAGCGGGGTGTTGAATCGGTTGATCAGAGATGTGACTGGATATGATTTTGAATGAAGGTTGTAAATTATTTGGAAGTGTTACGTGGGAGATAGAGTAAGGAGAATTAAAATAGGTTGAGGCATGAGTGACAGGAATGGAGTGTTGAATCAGTTGATCGGAAATGTTACTTGAAATGATTTTGATGGAAGGGTGTAAATTATTGAGAGGTGATACAGGGGAGGTCGAGTAAGGAGTACGTGAGGAGAATAAAGAAGTTTGAGATTTATTTAGATTGGGGGAGGAATAGGAAAGAGGAGGTACGAGATGAAAAGCTTTACCGTTAGCATTGTTAGAATGAGAAAGATTAATGGAAGTTTGGTACGTAGTTGAACGAGGAGTGTGTGAGAGAGTAGGTTTAATAATGGGATTATATGATGCGAAGTCAGGTGTTGATGCGAGGGAAACATCTAAAACAGCATTGGTTTGAGTGGTCGTGTGTGATACAGGAGTAGATGAGCAGGATAACTGTAGTAGTCGTACTGATGTACAAAAACCGCAAGTGAAATGTTTACGTTTATACACCGAGTGGTCGGATATTTTAACACGAACAAGTGTCCATACATCGCAATCTTTGGAATCGCATCCAACTTCAAAGCTGGTATAACCATCATTGCATTCTGATGTGGAAGATTCTTGATAAGGAACAGGGATCTGAGATCGCGCTTTTTTAGGCATGACCTTTTATCGATAGATTGAGCTCAATCCGCGAGCGTAGCCAGCGGAACTGACAGGAATAATTGTATGTTATTTATCTCAAACTTTTTTTAACGTTTTAACTTTTTATCTAACTTTTTTTAAGCAAGAACAGCAACAACAGGAAAGGAAAAGATGCGGTAATTTGTCAAATAATTTGGAGTGTAGAGGAGACGGGAATGAGATGATCTTAAGGATAAATAAACAGGACGAGACTCATCGAGATATGGAAGATATAATTACGAAGGTGAATTGCGATGTAGTACACGACGGGTCAGGAGAATCAAATGAAATTGGACATGATGGCTAATTGTGGGATGCAAGGAAATATAGAAAATATGTTGATATATGTGGTTAAAACGGTGGAGACGTAGAAAAGCTCGAACTACTGAGTTTACAATACGTTGAAGACGTTAGAGAGTAGTTTTGAGAGATTTGGATAAGAGACTAAAGCAATAATCGATTCGGAAAAATAAAAATGCGGATAAAAGGGAAATGCAGGAGCGAAAATCGAACAACATGCGAATACGGCGAATATCACAGAGTAGCATGAATAAGGAGCGGAATTTATCGGAAACAAATGGCTTGAGAGAAATTTGATTGTCAAAGTAGAAACCGAGGAATACGATATCATTAACGACAGGAAGGGATCAAAATTGATCAACCTATGAAGACGGCGAATATCACGAAGTATCAGGAACGAGGAACGGACTTTATGGGAAACAAATGGCTTGAGATGAAGATTATCGCCAATGTAGAAACCAAAGAATACGATATCATTAAGGTCAGGAAGAATGGTTGAGTGGATATATAAGATTATATAATTTATATTTACGCAGCGATAAAATTTATAATTAAAATTTAAAATAAAAGTCAATTTTTATGAATTGACTAATAAATAATATGACATGTATATAAGGAATAGAGGTCATCATGAGGAAGTGTTATGTTATCAGGTTTAGGCTCATGTTCCTCGACCCAACATAGCAGCGGGGCCAAATACATGTTAATGACATCTAATGAAAATGACGTGAATTCATAACATACAAATGTTTTAATTCAATTTGCTTCAATACATGTATTTTATATTTATAAATATGGTCTAATAAAGCACAAATTCTTGATATTTTCATAACGCGTAGACTAATAAGTACTGTAATAGAACTCGTCAGTGGCTAATAATTTTTCAATTAAAAGATTCGAAAAAGATTTCCTTATATTTATGCAGAAAAATTTAAGTTTTAGCAATATTTTAGAAGATACTACATCCATCTTTAGACATGAGCAAATAATAGTGAGGTATTTATTGTCTAGTTGTCAGCGTTGAAATTATAAGTCGTTTTCGAGATTGCGCTCAGTTGCAGTAAATACATTTGTTTAAATGAATAATTCTTTTAAGACAATAGTTATACAATATAAAGCAACGTGAAAACATTTCAAAATGCCATTTCACGAGGTGTCAATGTTAATATATCAATAATAAATTCTGATTTGAAAATCATAAATAATTTAAAAATTTTGGAGATGATGTTGATTTATTATTTTCCAATTTTAAAAGCAAGTCTACTATGCGGGATTTCTAAAGACAGTAAACGGGTCAAATGAATATAGTCTAATATAAAGATGGAAAAAGTGAAATTTACGGAATAAAATTTGTGCATAATAAAAATAGTCATCAAAATTTCAATTGTAACAATAACTGTCCAGGTATATCAACTTAAAATTAAGAAATGAACTATAGAAGCTAGTTTGGGAATTGAAAGTAATTTTAAATACATGTAGATTTTCATATTGAAGGATGCAATTTCGTCCACCAACGCTGATTTGATTTGAAGTTAAAAAGTATTTCAATTAAAGTTGCAAAATGTTAAATGAATAGTATTTCATTAAATCTAATAGTCAATACAGCAAGCGAATCGAATCATAGTCAGCCAGCATTTAAAGGACCTAAACGTGAAACTGGTATTGGATCAGTAGCTGGTGGGGTTCCCCAATACTGAAATTATTGTACTGTAGTTGACATAAATAAGATTAAAACAACATGCGAAATAAAGTCATCCAAATTTCAATTGGAACAGTGACTGCACAGGTACATAAATTTAATATTAGGAAATATACTATAGATGACTTGTTTGAAAGTTGCAATTTTCAAATTGCAGGGTATTTTGAATGTTTCGTGGAATATCAACTTTTTTAACATTTATATTACTGATTCGAATATTTGAGTTTATCAAAATCTGCAGACGTCCAAAAACTACAGCAGTGACAATCTTGTATCCTTGATAAGAAAATACTTTAAGGCCATGACTTCTTTGCAGTTATCATACCACTACTAAACCCATGTATGTGTTAATGTAACAACTTCCCAGATTCATAGTGGCGAGCTTGGTATCTTGTCAGAGCTTTCTCATAGACCATTACCATATTATTAAATTTAGTGATTGTTCTTGTGTTCTTAGCCGTAGATACCTATTGACTATTTAGAAGAAATATCACCTTTCCGGGTGCAGAGGGAAATTTACAGTAAAGCGCTGTAGTTTATCGGCGATTTGCCTTCAAGGACCTCGTCGATCAACTTGGTGGCAGCCGCTAACGCCGAAATGGCATTCGTTGAGTATCAGGTGTGATCTGCCACGCATCCTAGATATTTTCCAGTGTATTATCTTCTTCTAATATGCCAATATGATGGAAAGTGAGTTTCAATCTCGTTTAAAGCTGCAATCTTTGGGTAATATCATTACATTTAATAGATTTTCATTTCTTTGATTGTAATCCCAAAGTCCTTTAAAGCGATCCAATTAGAAGCTGCTGCTCTCCAAAACCGAAAGGTGGTCTTCATTGTGGTTGACAACCATTCTTTGGACAGTCTTCTAAGACAGGAGCTTCCTTGCATCACTCTTCAACGAATCTTCATCAATTTGATCATGGAGTTACCACATAAGAAACTTTCTTTGAGCAGACGGATTATGAGGGGCTCAGGCATTAGTATTGTATTTTGGAAAATACTCTCATTTTGTCAGTAGGTGCTTATATGCTAAATAACTGACTATATATTTTTTTAAAAATACATTAATTGATTATTTAAAAAATTTGATTAAAATTTTTTATGGCGTTGCATGTTGCTTTAATCCTATACATAAGCTCACAACAGTACGTTACATTTCAGTATTGGTGGACCTAATCAGCTACTGATCAAATACCTATGTTCATGTTTCGGTCCTTTTAATGTTGGCTGATGAGCACTCGACTTGCCTGGTGTATAGACTATTAGATTGGATGAAAGACTTTTATATATTTTTATCAATTTAATAGATGACTAGTTTGATAATTGTAAAAGATTTCAAAAACAGGTAGCTTTCAAAATTGAACGTTGCATATTCCCCTACAAACGCTGATTTAATTTTAAATTAGAAATAATTTAGATTTAATTTGCAAAATGTAATAAGAAAGTCTTTCATTAAATCCAAATACCAATAAAATCAGACGAGTAGATTTGATTGTAAGCCAACATTAAAAGTACCGAAACGTGAAACGTAGGTATTGGATCAGTAACTGATGAGATCCACCAATACTGAACTGTAGCGTACTGCTGTTGGCTTATAAATAGAATTAAAGTAACGTGCAGAATAAAATAGTCATTAAAATTTCAATGGTAACAATGACTGCACAGGTATATCAACTTAAAATTAGAAACGTAGATAAAATTGAAATTAAAATTAAAAATTTTATTAAAATTTTAATTTCTTAAAATTAAAATTGAAACGTAGGTATTTGATCAGTAGCTGATGAGGTCCACAAATTCTGAAATGTAGAGTAATGCTGTGGTTTATAAATATGATTACAACAACGTGCATTGCTATCAATAAATTTGAACTAAAATCATTAACTTATTTATTTTACATTCACACTCAATTCATTAAAATAATTTATATACTTACACACTGTCTCACATTCATTCATAATATAATTTAAAATGTTATTAATATTATTACCATTATTATTGGTTCAAAACACTTGGATTTATTTGTTGTTAGCTTATATACTAGCCTCGGTCGGTTAAAATCTGATTTTTTAAATCATTTATTTTTTCCAACCCTAGTACACAAGATTATGCCCGTCATTGAATCCGTCCCATTCGATATTTTTGACCAATTTATTTTGAATTTTACATCGTTTATTAAATTGTTATGCCTAAAGTTGAATGGTAACATGCATGACGACCGAGCAAAGTTCCCTCCGTTGTGATAATTATGCCCTCCCCAAATTGGTCAATCAGAGATTCTACTCAATCTCCTTTAGAATTATCCAGGTTCTCAACAATGTAATGTATACCAGCATTTAACACTAGCTAAAACTTCTTGACGGCCTTATTCTTCGTCCGTTAGCCACCCGGTTTTATGTAGCAGTTTGCTAAATAAACCGGACTGGGGGAAACGAAGAATTTTAGAAGTTGATACTATCCCACCTTGCTGGATTTATCTGAAAACATTCAAGCGTAAGACGTTTGCTAGTCATTGATACCAGGGTGAGCTCTAACCTTTTTCAACTTTATATGTGAACATTTTGTAATATTCAAGTTATCTGCTTTAAGTGTTCAATATCAGTGGTCAACGCGCCTCTTGCAGAAATGAGACATGTATATGATCAAAATTTGAATATTGTGCTAGGTTCTTAACGGTTGCTATATTCCAACTAATCAAGGATGTCTTCTAACGAGATATACTTGATGCGCACTTGTTACACGGCTTCATCTACAGGTGAGTGTAATTCCCATGCTCAACAGTTTTTTAAAGCATTTTTCTTTCAGCATTTTTGATCAATTCTACAGCATTCTCTTTTTCTGCGAGCGACATGACATATTTAAGGATATCCTTGGCTCGCATAGAATAATCAGTCACTGTCAATTCTGTTACTTTTAACATTTTCTTTTTGTATGATTACCGCTTTCCTTATTCACCGCTTTTAAAAGCTTTAATTCACCGCTTTCTTTTTTATTCACCGCTTTTAAAAGTAATTTTGTCAAAACCATCTTTTTCAGAATGCAATGCTCAAAAATCCCTTCCTGAGAGAAGTTATCTTTGACAGTACTCATTATAATCTTCTGAAAGATATTTTTACCTTCTTTATCTGCCACTTGATTATCAGCCAAAATCATTCTGCCTTATTGGCAGGAGCACCTTTTGCTCTATAAATTCCTTCTCAATCTCTTTGGTAAATGTATTAATATAGACCTGTGATTATCGTTTTTAATATCTTGTGTTTCACAATACGTGTTTTTATATTATATATAAATAAAAATAAATAAATGAAAAAATTTAAATGTTTACAAAAGATATTTAAGCAATAAAAATAAAACTAAAAACAACAAAAAACAAACACTTACCCAACTGTATTTTTAAATTTAAAATTATTACCTTTTATCGAACTATTAATGATTGGATCACACGGAAGAATTTGTATACACGTTTTATTTATTAAAAATATTAACTTCATTCTATTACGTTATATATTACGTTATACTTTTGTAAATTAATAGAAGCGTAAACAAGCTATAAATTCATAAAAATTCCTAAAGTAATTTACGAAATATTGATAGCGCTCTTACAATCCTCAGAAAATCAAAATCAGTATATTTAATAAAATAAAAAATAAATAATTAATTTGTAATACTAAAAAATAGTTATTATAATTTAATAATAATTTATTTTATTATTAAATAAAACAAATTTTACTTGCCAAACATTTATTAAATTTATTTAATAAATAAATTTTAACCTGTTTGATTAAATTCATTAAATCAAATATTTGTTATATTTTATTAAGTCAACATTTTCTATTCCCTGCATATTAAAGAAAATATACGTTTTCGAGTAATAAGTGATTCACAGACAAAATTACAGATCCTGGATGGAACTCATGCTTAAAGTAATTAATACAGATAAATATTAGTTTGCCAAAGATATACCAACAGGCTTGATTATAATTTAAGATTTTAAACAAATGGAAACATTTGCTAGAGACACTGAAAATTATTTTTATCTATTAACAAAAAATATTTATTATATTTATATTAAATATTAAATAAATATATAACTATATTATATTTGACCCTCTAATTACAGGCTCAATTGGACTCTGCAATTGAGCGGCAAAAGTGAATGAAAAGAAGAATAATTAATAAATATAAAATTAAAATAAAAAATTATTAAATATAAATATTTTTATATATTAACTAATACAATTTTAAACACTCATGGGCGAACTTGGCAATTCATGGAGACTTGCGCAGAGCAGTAAACGTTCGCCGTATTTATTAAATTGCAATCATTGGGTGCTATAAGCTATTTAAAAATGTTTAATAGTATCGAATTTTGTCTTATTTAATTTGATTTTTTATTCTTTATAATAATGATCTGTCAACACATCATTAAACTGCTTTGACATTTTCTAACAATAATTAAGTGGATATTTATTTATTTTTCATATATATAACAGATTAATTAATATTTTTATTTATAAACCATTTTTTGTGTATCTACCTTTTTATGCAGCCTTCTGTTTTCTCGGTTTTGTAAAATAGTTAACCTTATATTTGAATTTATCGACTGTGCAACTTTATGCTCATTTTTGATGTCTATATAAATGCATGTTAATAAAATTTATAATTAAATCATAAAGTTTTGCTTTATATACCTGAAAATTTTCATTGCATAACTTTTCATCTAATGTCGGTTTATTTTAATTCAAGATTGCTTCAATTTTAAATCTAAGAATGACAAAATATAAGATTACTTGCCACAACCTTAATTTTTCGGGTATGAAAATATTATACTTTACAGCATACTCTTTTTCTTAAATAAGATAAAGATATTATTGTAAATCCAAAATCTGATTTAAAGCCAGGATATATTGTGGAATTAACTATTTCACCCAGATCCAAAGTACTTTTTATGGTAGAAGAAACACGTGAAGAAATTAAAAGCAGTGGTAAATACTTTGTCTAGATAGAAACATATTATTTGTGCTTATTTTCAAAAGATGTAAGTATTGCAGAATGCATTCTACGACTTTTTCGAATTTCAAATTATGAATACTACGAAATTGCTGTAAAATCTCCGGATGTAAGAATAATTGTTAATACAAATTTATGCAATATTTTTAAGCAAACTATAAAGTAACCTTTTGATCTGTTTTAAAGTGCTTATAATTAATTTGAAATATTTAAGAATATTTCAAAATTTTTTATAAAAAAAATTAAATATTAAATATTTCAAAATATTTTCAATATTTTCAAATATTGCCTTTTCATTTTGTAATTGTGAATATGCAAAATATTTTCCACATATTTTAATAAAAACTTAGAATTGCTTGCTTCAAAATAAAAATTATTTCAGATCGTCACTTTGCAATAAGAACGTTTTTCACTTAAGAGAGCTAGATGGGCTCTGAAATGGGCCCAGCATCTGTCATTAAAAGAGATTACCCAGGTGCGCCTTTAGGGCACCTGGGCTATCTCGGGATTAGTCTTATTCTCGAGAGGACGTCCTCCAGAGCAAAGGCTAAGGTTTCTCAAGCTCTTCGTCTCTCGATTACCCAGCATAGTCCGCCTCGATTGGACTCTTCGGGGGGGGGTGAAAGACCCCGGGTGGTTCAGTCGAAGAGTGGCGTGTTGGCTTGGCTGGAGGGATCAGATTCCACTGGACCTGAGGCCGTGAGTTAGGTAAGAAGATTAAACAGTGTCATATCATACTTAATTAAATGGTTAAAATAGACACGCATGAGCTCTCCGAAACTCATGCGTGTTTATGGATTTGGCTTTTCACTTGTTATATACTACCAGATTAACTCCATTTGAATTTTTATAACCTCATGTTATAAATACATTGTTTTCAGTTATACATATTGATTCACCTATTCTTGAGGTGTGTTTTTACCTGCTGTTAGTCTTCTATATGTTAGTCTTCTATATGTTAGAATTGATGTATTGACAGACTACTCGCTAGTAATAATGGATATTGAAGCAACATTCAAACCCAAGTCACAAAGGTCAAAGTTAATACAACCAGAAGTACGGCTACTAGAAAACGACTACATACGTAGTAGATTCATTGACAGTGTATCACGCAAGCTTGAGTTTAAGTTTTTACCAGTATCGGATGGAAATGAAGATGTTTGTCAGATTGGTGAACGATGGTCAACACTCAAGAACGCACTATGTTCTTCGGCTCATGATATTCTTCCTTATCGCAAAAGTCGTAGGAACGATTGGATAAGTGCAACATCTATAATGATCTCCGAACAAAGAAAGTTAAGCATGGCTGCAGGAAATAACGTAGAGACGACCACTCTTACTCGCAAATTACGCGCCAGTATACGTCATGATAAAGAGGAATACTGTACAAAACTTTCAAACCAATTCCAAAAGGCAGCTAACAATGGTAATGCACGTAAGTTCTTTGGTCTCATAAGAAGATACTACACACCTACACAGCAGAGTGGAGTCACAGGGTTGTGGAATATCGATATGTCACATAAAATATTCGAAAAGTCTGCACGGTCAGAACGCTGGAGAGCTCATTTTACAAATCTCTACAAGAGGACAGACACTTTAACAAACTCATGTAGTAATGACAAATCCTGGAGTCGCCAAGTATGTACTATGCATACAGAAGTGTTAGAAATCGACGGCAACCCCCATCAAGTATTGAGGTCAGTCAAATAATTAATACACTGAAATGCGGAAAATCTGCGGGACATGATCAAATACATCCAGAATTTCTCAAATATGGTGGTCCTAAAGTTGTCAAATATTTGACCGATTTGTTCCAATGTATCTGGAATCACAATCAGGTTCCCATGGACTGGCAAACTTCAGTTATAATTTCAATACTGAAGAAGGGGGATGCTTCATTATGCTCGAATTATCGACCCATATCTCTCCTACCTGTAGTATATAAAATCATGGAAGGCATAATTCTGAACAGAATTAGGCCGTTACGGCAAATTCAAACAAGAGAAAATCAAGCTGGATTTAGACCAAATCGAGGATGCATTGATCATATATTCACCCTTCGCGTTCTGATGGATGTCCGTCAAGAGTATCAACAACCGTTAATATTACTATTTTTGGATTTCGAGTCGGCGTTTGACCAAGTTAATCAACTATTCATCTGGAAGCTTTTCCATACCTTAGGCATTCCTAAACACCTATGTGAACTTATCGGTGCAAAATATGAAAATACTGTGTCAGTCGTGCGAGAATACGGTTGTACTGGAATTCCGTTTCCTGTCAGTACAGGTGTTCGACAGGGGGTAGTACTATCTCCAGAACTATTCAACATTCTCATCGATCATCTCCTATGGGAAACGCTCGACCTGCACAGTGAAGGTATACGCCTGCATCCGAGCAATATGCTGCTTTCTGATCTGACGTACGCGGATGATGTAGTCGTACTGTCAGAATCATTTGATGGTGCGCAACGTACAGCAACCCGCATAGGCAAGACAGCAAAGAAATATGGATTATTCCTTAACTTACCGAAATGTAAACTACTCGCCATAAACTCCCCTCCGTGCTCAGTTATTATTGATGGTATAACTATTGAACAGGTACAATCTTTCACCTATCTTGTATCAGTGTTTTCGGAAGACTGCCGATGTGACTACGACATTCGAAGCCGGATAATAAAGGCTGGTTCCGCCTTTTCGCGTCTAAACTCCCTCTGGCGTGATAATAATGTATCTATTAAAACAAAGATCCGAATATATTTGTCTATTGTTCGTCCAGTACTACTGTATAGATCCGAGTGCTGGCCTGAAAAACTTACAACAAATAATCAACTTGCTGTTTTTGAGCGACGATGTCTACGTAGAATTTCAAAAGTCAATCCACTCGATCATGTATCGAACGCAGGAGTGTATTCTCGATGTTCACTCGACGTCTCCGTGTCTGATTTGATTCGGAAAAATAGACTGCGCTATCTTGGCCATGTACTTCGGATGCAAAGAGATAGACTCCCAAAGTTATCTCTGTACTTGGACCCGGAAGAATCCTGGCGACGCCCCAGAGGCGGTGTTCGTAAGAATCTAAAGAGAACGATCGAAGACGATGCCAAGAAAATACTATTCAGCTACTCGAACATTGGCTGGCGGAGATTTAAAAGAAGATGGAGACAAGAACTGGAAATGGTGGCTCAGAATCGATTGTCCTGGACTCATTTTGCTACTTCACTTTGATTTGACATTATTTTCGTCTTCTTGATGTTGTAACTCACGATATGTAAGGTCTAGTGGTTTAATAAATAAATAAATATGTTAGTCAAGCCTTTAACATCTCGCACCATCATCGTGCAAGTAATTCCAAGTGAATGAATGATAATTGAATATATGATAATTAAATGAATGATAATTCACTGAATAAGTAACTGAATGATAATCACAGATTGAGCAGAAAGAATATAGGAAATAATTCGTTAGATCAAGACGACGCTACTTTAGATTCGATTAAATATGTCACTAGCACTTATTCCAATTTTTTATGTTTTTATGCTGGAAATACTAACTATTTATAACAAATAATATAATTAACTTGCAACTTATTATTAAACAAGAAAGTTTATTAAGTCGTAAATGAAAAATCCCTAAATTATTAAACTAAACTACTAATCTTGCAAAAAAATTGCAAATTCTAAACTTGATTTCTAAAATTGATCATCAAATGCAGTCAACCGTTATAATATTTAAATGAAATGTATTATAACAACCTGAAAATGACTTGGTCGTAATACTTAGGATGATATAGCAATTCCGACAAAATCATTTTTAAAACACTATTTTTAAAAATGCTGGATTTTAAAACTTATTTTTTTCTTTCTATAACTATATTTTACTTATTTACTTTTAATAATTAAAAGCTTTTAGTCGACATCACTGAGCTGTCTAGAGCTTCTATGTAAGGATCCATGTTCTTCACGCTACGATCAGTACATATTGTCTAAATACCTAGTAAGTATTTAAGACAAAGTAATAAAAATTTGTATTCCAAGAAAATTAAGATAACTAAAAAATTGAAATTAGTTTTTAGCTTTTTATAACTAAAATTATTTAGTTATAAATAATTTAAAAAAATTATTATAAATAATTTATAAACTAAAATTATTTAGTTATAAAAAAGGTATAGTCATTTTAAATTATTTAGTTATAAAATCAGATATATCCGCAAATGTAAAACATCAGAAATAAAAATTATTTGAAAATATTTTAAAATAATTTTTTATAAAAAGTTTCATGGATAAAAATTTGAATATTTATTGTAGCCATTTTTGCTATTATACTAGGCAAGGAAAGACACCAAATTTCTTTAATTATAAACGGGAACTATCATAATGCCGTTTTTTGGAACATTTCAATAAATTTAAACATTATGTGATATATAAAGACTGTCGTCAAAAGTATACACAGTGCGAAGAAACGTCTTAAGAGAATATGCAAATGCTTCATTATGATAAACGGCAAAATCTTGCAGCAAAATTACAACAATTTAAGCTGTATTTGATTGGCGAGAAACAATTCTATCTAAATTTATTAATATCATATTATCAAATAAGATTTGAATAATTTGGATTCTCGAGTTTGCAAATCTTGTGTTTAATTAAAGGTTTAGAGCTAAAGTTACACGGCCACTTAATTTTGTCGTTGCAGTTCATGAAGTATTTTTTACAAAATTAGTTAATTTTTATTTTTAATAAAAATTAAATTTATATTAAATTTATGTTATTTAAATATAAATTAAATAATCGAATGCAAAATGTATTAATTAAATTATAAATCAATTTTAAAGCCTCAAATTAAAACTTGAATTTAATCAAATTTTAGTTTAATTTGTTTTTTATTTTTTACTTAGCCTTGTTACACCAATTTTTAATTAATGACGAACTTATTTCAAATATATTATTTACAAAACAATTAATTTTAAATATTAATTAATGATTTAGTTTTAAAAATTAACTATTAAAATAATTAAAATAATTAATAGAAAACTACTGGTTTCCTTATATTAATAAGAAATAATTTCAATAAAACTTGTTTAATTAACACGAAGAAGAAAGTATAAACCTAAATGCTTTTTGTCAAACTTCGTCGGGAAGCTTAATCCGTTATGCGCCTACCACAGACGCCGAGCCTTCAATGGAGCGCTTCGGCATTAGTCTACTCATCACTACAGGGTGGTCTCATCAGTGTGGTCATGTAGCTACACAACTTTGAGAGTACTTAATCATCAGTAAACCTCTGAAAGGATTTCATTAAGCGCACACACCTCCACCGGTAACTAGCCTTGCATCTGGTATGGTTTGCGTAAGCAGTGTCTTTACAGGACAGCATGTGTGATATCGTTCCTTCCTTCACCAGCTTACTAAGTTTCCTGAACAAACAACACGCTTGTATAAAGCTGAAGCACAATGCACGAGCAAAAGCTCTCTGGCTACAAAGCACGAGCAAAGCTCTAGCGCAGATGCTAAGATTTGTCACTTCACATTTAGTGGTTATATGAATTGAAAACTACTGGTGACTCATCACTACAGGCTGGACAACCCTGTAGTGATGAGATAATAAAATAATTAAGAAAATAAATTTATTAATTATTTTTAATTAATTACGTATTCTTATCAAATAATTATTTTCAAATTAATATGAACCAGTATATATCTTATAGTTACTTTTACAAATACTTTAGATCGGCAAGTGCGTTTATCATAAGAAAATAATTGATTACATTCAATCTCGGTAAGTGTAAAAATTACTGTCTAATTTCTTTTTCAGAAGAGCGTTTTCCAATTTCCGTAATCTAACATTTCTATTTGTTTTTGACTTTTGATATTTGCATATTCAAAGTATCATACATTCAAAAGCTTTAGAAAAATTACTTACCTCTCTTAAATCGTGTTTAGAAGAGCATGTTATTGTTTAAAAATTTTAAGTATTTGAAAAATCTTAAATGTTTAAGTTGGTTGTTGATAGATAATTCTTCATTTCAGATATTTGCTTGCTTTTATGTTTGCTTGCTTTGTTTCTAATCATTAAATAATAGATGATGTGCTTTAATAAATACTAAGCATTTAGGTATTTTAAAAGAACACAATGTCATTCAAACAAAAATGTGGTATACAAGATTTTTGCCCTGATTGTGAGACCCATTTCATATTTTAGCTAAAATCAGGCAAAAATGTGAAACTACCAATTTTCATTTGTTCAATTGTTTAATATTTTTTAAATATTTTTGTCTTTATTTTTCTATGAAAGTAAGAAATCTTAAGTTTGAATTGCAGAAAGATATCGTATTAGTTTTTCTACCCAAATAAAGACTTTGAATTTTTTGATTAACGAGATCCAAATTTTTGATATTTTTGATGCTTGAGAATAAAAATCATATAATTAATATGATTAATTATAATATTAATCAATTAATATTAATTAATATTAATATTAATTAATTAATATTAATTTTATATGATTTTTATAATTTTATAAAAATCATATAAAAATCATATTTTTATTTGGAATTTTTTAAAAGAATCATTAAACACTAATTTACTTTTATAAACCGAACAAACAATTTGTATGATTTTCATCAGATTGAACTTTATAAACCATTTTTATTAAATTTTTCATATAATTGTGGATTAAATGTAAATTGTCATGCAATTGGATACAGATTAGATGTAAATTGTTCTTATTGGAATTAAAACAGCTAAGGAAATTTAAAACGCTGAAAAATAAGGTCATTCGTAATCCATTGTTGTTTAGAAATGAAGCTTACATTATCAATTATAATATACAATCTGAATTTGAAATTTATTTTACTTTATCACAAGATTTTAAATCACACTCTCCTTTGTCAAGTGATATTTTATTTGCGTTTAGTAAGTCGCGATACTTTGATAGCATCGCGACTAAGTATACATTGAAGCTTTGATATTTTAAATATAATATTTGATATGTAATATCATGTTTAATATTAATTAATATTAATTTTATGATTTGATATATTTTGGATTCTTAAAATTTTATAAAATTTATAAAATTTTAAATTTTTTATATAATGAAAAATTATATATTTTTCATTAAATATATAATTTAATAAAAAAAAATTTAATTTTAATTTTTATTAAAATTAAAAAAAAATTAATAATATATTAAAATTATATATTAGTTAAAATTTTTCATTATTTTTTATATTATGAAAAATGCATTAATTAAATTATAAATTAATTTTTGTGCACCTAATTAAAACACTAATTTAATCAAATTTTAATTTAATTTGGTTTTTATTTATTTTGCTTATTATATATCCTGTGTTACATTAAACGTTTAGAGTGAAGCTAAAGTTACACGGCCACTTATTTTTTGTAGTTTACAACATTTTAATATTTCAGTAAGTACCTTTATGACGAATGTATTTCAAATTAATTATTTACAAGACAATTAATTTTTGTTATTAAACAATATATTAAATAAAGTTATATTAAATAAAGTTAAATTTTGATAAATTAAATTTATATAAAATTTTAAATATAAATTAAATAATTGAGTGCAAAATGTATTAATTAAATTATAAATTAATTTTAATGTCCCTAACTAAAACTTAAATTTTTACTTAGCTTTGTAATTCATGCAATGTGGATGGGTAGTATTAGAGTTTCATCTGGATATATAAATAAAAATACTCAGGTAACAACCAACCGCGTAATCTGAATACTATTTCATATAGTTTAGCTAATTTTTAGAACACTCAATGGACATATAATTTTGTTTCTACAAGTCAGTTCCGAATTATGGAAATGTGACAGATATGGAGACCAATACCTAGAGAATATGACAGACTACTTTTTAGATGAATTATTTCAAAAATGGAAAGTAATTTATCTGCTTTGACTTGCTAAAATAAAATAATTTTTTATTGCTTCATATCCAATTCGCTCCAAGTTAAATTTTCGGTTTAATCCTTTCACATTTTCAACTTTTTGTTGACTGCCAAAAGATTGTTGTAGTAAAAAGTATTTTCGAAACAATTCCTAAGACTTGCAGACACTACTGATTATACTGATCTCGGACTTGAAACCGTTGATCGATAATGGCTTAGGTGATACTATCTCAGTTTTTTCGTGTATTAATTTCAATAAATTAATTAAAATATTACGAGTAAAGCATCTGCTACGAAAAATTCGCGACGAAATAATTGAATTTGAATAAAATTTTTTTTGTTAGAATATCGTATTATGTACTGAGTTGTTCGTATACTATTTTTTTAATTTTTGGGCTTATTAAAAATATAATAGTGATCGAAAGACTATTTGGTCTACGACAAAACGAAATCATCGATATTTTTGATGACTGTTGGCGTAAAGTATGAATAATTATTCTTGTTCATACAAAAACGCGAAACAAAAACATTTTACAACAGGATTAAATATTCTCTAGGATGAGGTTCGAGAACGACAAAATGATATTTTAAGTGATATTCTATCATAAATACTTCTGTTAGGTATTTATGATATTTTATCATAAATACATTTTATTACTTCTGTTAGGTCTTTCTTTGTGAAAATAGATTCTTAAACTATAATCACATATATTTTGAACGACTAGTTTGAGAATTTTTGTTAAAATTACATTTTTTATTTAAGGCGATGTCTTGTCAACATTATCTATCAATTGTGCTATTTGCACGAGTTATATGCACCCCATTGCAGAATTGTAATGTGGAAAATAGTAAATACAATAGTTCGCATGAAGACTTCTACAAGTAAGAAATGCTGACGTCTTTGATTTGCATTTCAAATGCAATGTTGTTCATACTAACTTGGGAGATTATTTAGAACGATATTCCAATATCAGCAACGAGATGAATGGACTTGGTGCATTTACACTATTAAGCAGTCCATTCAGAAATTCGCAAAGAAAATTATATCGATACTCTCTAAAAATAACAAATACGCAAATACACACGATATATGCTTGTCACATGCTTACAATGGAAACATCTTTGAAACTCTTAGCCATGTAGCATCTTGTAAGCCTTTATAATTACTGAGGAATTAATATGTGACGAAATATTTTTAAATTTAACTTAAATATCAATGAAGTAAGTCACCGACAAAAATTGAACGCTTATTATTTACAATTCCAAAGCTTCGATTAAAACTTACATATTTATAGTGTTGATTCGACCATTTTTTAATCGATGTTAATTATCTAGAGAGGAAAACAATATCAAAAGTCATATATAAACTTAATTCATTTTGTATATGATTGAATATTAAATGAAATGCATATTTTACGCACATTTTATACGTATTTATTGCCTGCATAGGCAAAAATTTACAAATAAATTAAATCTGATTTTTAATTCTTGATGTAATAGTCTGTACATACTTAAATTCTCTCCGAACATAATACTACGCGAGTTTAGAAAACCAAAATATAAGCTTTTTTAATATCCAGGAACTATCTCAGGTATAGTTGAACGACAACAAAAATTATTTTGATATTTTGCTAGTAATTACAGCACCTTCAGAAAATTGTTCTGAAGATCCTAGTAGTTACTAGTGAAATATCAAAATAATTTTTGTTGGCGTTCAACTTTACCTGAGATAGTTCCTGGATATTTAAAAATTTAAATACAGATCAGGATGGATATATTTCTAATAAAATATAATAAAATATGTTACTATTCTACAACTCAAAGTTGAACTAAAATAACCTTCCAAAATTACAATTCCCTATTAAAACTTAATTATTCTAAATATAATATATAATTTATATTAATTCATATATTTATCAGTACCTTTCCTGGTAATTCACTTATTCCAGTGATTTATAAAATTTACTGATAATTTAAGTTATTTTAAATTAAAATACTTACTTTTAAAATCTGTTTATTTTCCTATAAAAATAGAGTGAGAAATTTCACTAGAATTTAAATTATCATTTTTATTGATAATCATTTTTAATTATTGCTGGTAGACTATGTTTAGCAGTCCACTGCTAGTAATCGAGGATGTCCACTTCAAGCCTAAAAACATTTGATAAACAAATAAAAACTAATAAAAATAAAACTAAACAAATAAATAAACTAAACGAGTGGACTTTACGACGTGGAAAACATGTGGTGGCGGATTAGAATTTGGATTTTCTGTTTATTAATTTTTATCGTTTAGTTAGCTCCTCTTTAACCCCTACTAGCAGTGAATGACGCTTAAAGATTGTTTTTATTAATCGTTATTAATTGTTTAATACATTAAAAATTATTAAATTTTATTAATTTATAATTATTGTATTGTATATATTCATTTTCATAAATAATTGTCTTTTTATTATACATATTTATTTTTTATTATTTACTTTTAATATATTTTATATATTCATTTTTATAAATTCAATGTGAAATATCTGTGGTATTTAATAGGAAATAATTTGCTCTTCTTATAATCAAATCAGATAACTAATTTATTCGAGCAAATTTATTTTGTCTTTTATTAGATTTTGGAAAATTTAATATTTTGTTAAAATAGCAATCTAAATATTAAATTTAAATAGTAAAATATTAAATATTTTATTGAATATTGTGTAAAAGGTACTAATTAATTTTGTTCTGATTACATGCTTCGTAAATCTATAATTTAATCCACAAATTTTAATCTACAATTAATCTACAATTGTTTAATGTTTACCAACTTTGAAATTCAACGTTATATTTTACATTTAGATTTTAAAATGCAATCTTTTGTTTTAAAGCATTCACGAGTTCGAGAAGTAATTGTCAATTTTCACATGTAGGCCAGAACTGTATAATTGTCAGTGCCTCTAGTGGTTTATTTGAAGTTGAACGTCTTGTATTTAACTTGGTTCGTCGATGTTTATTAGACGATTGTAATGAAATACTTCAATGTAATCTTGTCATACCGTTCTTATTTTAGCCGTGGATATAGTATGTCTAGGCGAGCAGCCACTTCACGTAGTACCAATGGTAAAATTTGTAACCACGAAACCTCATAAATCATATTTTATTTCACCTTCAATTTGTAAACAACTAATTCTCGAGGACTACTATATACCTAGTTTCATAAACATAAGGTATTAATGTTTAATAAATTACTTAGCGTAATTCTTTACTTTTTAAGATAAATTTAAAATTTAAAATTTATTGAAATTTAATAATAATCTTAAAATTTATTAAATTAATATATTAATTTGCACTGTAAATTAATATATTTATTAATCTTGAATTTAATTATTCAAGATATAATTTCAAATGTATTTTAATCTTTCAATTTGTCACTCGGAAATCTTTCTGGTACTTCACACACATGACTCGTGTGCCGTCTGCCAGTCCTCCTCTGTATCCAGCAGTGGGAGGGATCTGGCACTGGTGAGTAATTGTGATGACGAAACGGTACTTGCTACTGTTATCGTCGTTCTTCCGCGTTTGGCTAGAGATGATTGCGTACATAATTCACGCGGAATGGTCTCACACTCCCTCTCGGATAAATGGGTTTTTGCAACTCATTTTAGCAGGTTATCATATTTCTCGGTGTATAAATTGAAATCGTGTCACTTTTATTGATGTTACCGCATAATTATAATTTATAGATAATTGCACTTATACATCCATTTGCATCAAAATTCTGTTTTAGAACTTTTCCACGAACAGTAAGAATTCAGAAAGTACAGGCATAAACGATTCATTGCCATCACTTTAAATATAAAAGAAAATAAATATAAAGAAAATAAATATGTAACATAAGTAGTGTATTCTCAATTATTTCCAGTCATGATGATGACCACTTCAAGCCTGCAACCATTAAGTCAACGGTTTACTGTAAATTCGTGGACTTAACGTGCACGAGAAATTCGTTCAGGAGAAACATTGGGACTAGTGGAGAAAATCGATCAGTGTAAACTGATAAAAATTTGGATTTTCTGGTCATTATTTTTATCGTCTAGTTAACCACTCGGTCAACCTTACTAGAAGTTAAATACTAGCTAAGCAATTGTGATTTTCATGTTTAATAATTTAATAAATTTAAATCTATTAAAAATATTTTTATAATATAAAAAAATAATAAATATTAACTAATAAATAATTATTAATTAATAAAATTTGATTAAATTAATTAAATAATTAATTAATCCAAATTAATTAAATTTGGATTTTATGTTCAATAATTATTAGATTATGGTAATATTCTATTACTTAAAGTATTTTAATGGCTTTGAGTATTAATTGACTTAGATTCAATTCACAATTAATATTTATTAATTAATTAAATAAAGACGTTGATGTATAATAATGATGATAACAGACGTTCTCGAAAATTAGAATTTTTATAAAATAATATTTAAGTATTAATATATTTCAATTATTATATTATATTATTATATTTCAATTCATAATTATCAATTCACATGATAATTAATGATTAAATATACCGGGCCGGCAAATGACTTTTGTGATACTCGCTCATTTTCTTGTGTATTAAAACCTGTTTAATCTAGTTTTATTTTGATTTATAATGATTTATGTTCAAATGCTTTTAAATTTTATGTTGTAAATTCTTTCGTAGTTGTTGTGCTGAAACAGATTTGAATACGATTTCGAAGCTTTTTTACATATCGTTTGTATAAATAATAAATGATTATATTAGATAATATAAATAATATATAATTATACTAGATCGTTATACATAAATATTATTTTAAGTATTAATATAAATTTATAAATATAAATATAAAATAATATTATAATATTATATTTTAAGTATTTATATATAAGTGTAGAAATATATATTTTAATCTTAATATTTAAATATTTGTATATTATATATTATATTAATAGTTGTATTTTAATAAATTATATTATATATTAATAGTTGTATACTTATTTTAAATTAAAATTGGCTAATGCTTAACTTAAATTGTTTTATTTATCTCAGTTTTTTATTGTTCAGCGCAAAAATCCAATTTTGTTTTTTTAATATTTTATTAATTAGTTTTATAGAATATTTAAATAATTATATATTTATATATTTGTTTTATCAAACCAAACGTTTTATATTTTACCACAATTTCACCGTTGCAGCTTTTATCGTTGTCCTCATTCCATGAAAGAGCCAGTTTCAGATAATCGATCATATAACACCTTAAGCACTAAACAACAAATATTTTCTCTTATTAAAAGTAAGTCAACTAATTCTTTGTCGATCAACTTGAAAATTATTAGTTAATTTTTGATTCACTTTCTCTTTATAATTGATTTTAAAAATAATTATGATGTTTGATTCAATATATATTTTTTATCTTAAAATTACAAGGAAAAATCTTTTTCTGCATAGATTTTCTGTTCGATTGGTCTAAAGACCGATCGAACAAAAAATTTCAGTTCGTAAATTTTTTATGTAAATTAAATACCTACAACTTCAGCCATACACATCTGATCCTTTTAACACCAGCTTCGCTAGACCATATTTGATTACTTTTTTGAGTGATCAAATATTTGATCAATTTCTTAAGACATATTTGTTAACTATGCAAAATGTTTCGCTTATCCTTTAAATATGTTTTAGTCACAAATAGTTAAAAAGCAAATGTAAATCTGATTTTTAATCTGTTTTGATTTGGAGAAGTAATCTAGATAAATAAGTACATATCAAATGTATTTACTATACAAATTTATATCCATGTACATTAATCAAAATATGATTGAAAATACGACTTTCTACTACTTTCTGAAAATAATTGATTGAAAATAATTGAAAATGATTTCAAAATAATTGAAAATGCTAGTAATCGTGTTTAATAAATTCCGAATATTTTATATTCAAAATTTATAATATATTTTTTTAATATAACCCCGTTATAGTTCAATACTATAGTTTTGAATACTATAACTCGATGTTTCCATATTTTAAAATACATCAAATATTTACTTGTAAAATACCTGTAAATTTTTAAATATTTAAATATTTAATTATTTAATTAATTTGTATTTGTTATATATAACTCAATTACATGCTAATCTATAGCTTATAATTTGTGATTAATATGTAATCTGATGCCATCTTTGATGGCATCAGATTTAAATTAAATTTGTTTTTCAATGCCATATTATTTTTATCAGTTTAATTTTTATTATTTAAAATAAAATAAAGCTGTATCTTTTAACCTTAAAAATATTCTTTACCTTAATTTTTTATCTGATGAATGCATAATTTGTACAACAGCATTGCTGATTTTTATCGGCAATGTTGTAGAAGTTCATAGCTACACCAGCATATCTACATTATCAGTTATACATAATGTAGATTATCTATAAATAAAATATATAATATTTATATTATAATATCAATATAAATATAAAGATTAATTAAAATATAAATATATAATATATATCATATATAAACGATATCTACATTATCATTTATCACCATGTTCAAATAGATTGACCACCTACTAAACTTAAATTATACGTAATAATAATCGTAAAAATCTACGACTTTCTGAAAATACGACTTACAGTCTTTCTGCTCCAGCAGAAAAATGTGATAAATTCTAATATGTATACTGAATTGTAGAAAATGCATATTTATTTAGCCAATACTTGTCGCATGTTTGGCGTTTTATAAAATGTATAATGCAACGTTGTAATTGGCAAACTTCTAAATCAATATCACAATCGGAATATTGATAAAATTAACAAAATGAGTTTAACGTAATCTGAAAATTATTGATTCTTGAGGTTACATAATTAATAATTCTTTATCTAAATGAAACCAAAATAATTAAATTTATATTTAAAATAAATTTGTATTGCAATAAGTATTGTAGAGTTTGAATTTTCCATAAAATAAAGTTAAACTTACCAAAGTATAATAGAATTTATTAGTTGTTTTCTATTAGATCCTCATATGCTCGGGCCATCTGGCCCCGCTCCCAAATGCATTGAAGATATGATTGAGTACGATAAACAAGTGTTTCGTAAAGAAAACGAAAGGTAACGTTGTTTTTATTTTGTATATAATTTTGTTCTCTTGATTGATAATATGAACTTAAATTAAAGATATCTTAACTTCTTAAAATCAATGTAGCTTAAAATCTCTTAAATTTTTATTTATAAGATTGAAAATATCATCTTTAATTACTTCCATCTAAAAATGCCCATTAATGGCGTTACTGATCACGGCTTGATAAGAGCGCAGATTATCCAAATTCTCGGCACGGGAGTTTCGGTTATTTGTAGTGGGAACCACACATCGAGGCGACGATTCGTAAGTGTCTTCTAAGAATATTGTTACTAAGACTATGTAAGTTCTTTGAAGCCGACCCAATGATCTTCGTTCTTTATATTACTCTATTGTTTGAACCATTCCAAGTTATGGCTAGCCGAATTTTATAGATATGTATTCAATCCATTATAAACGCCTCATCTCTTTATACGAGCAGCAATTTAACTTATATTTAGGGTAGATCTACTCAAATTGTACTCTTATTTTGGCACATTTTTTCAGTTTGCATATAATGTTTTTATGCGGTATATTATGATAACGCTTATGATAACGTTAATAAACTGAAGAGATAAACGAGGAAAATAAGTAGAATGCATTTATAAGCAAGTACATCCTTTTAATTCTCTAGGCATATTAAATTTTAAATATATTGTGATAACTTAAGTTAAATGTAACAGTTACGGCTTTGTTCAGCCTATAGATTCACTAAGAGTTGTTTTGATACCTAAGTATGAAATTATATTTAAATAAAATTATAAAGTTATAAAATTATTAAATTTTAATAAAATTTTATTTTCAATTTCAAGTAAAACATAATCTGAAAACATTTAATTTAAAATGAAATTACCTTAAAATTAACACTTTTAACTGAGTTTTCGGGTCTTGTTTGTAAGGCGCAGGAAACCGTTTTGAAAATTTTTATTATTTTCAAAAAACCAAATTGTTCCGTCCAGAATAAACATTTTTTTTATTTGAATTATTATTTGAATCCGGCAGTATATTGAAAACTTCCGAGCTGATGGCATTACGCGGAACATATTCCGCATTACGCGGAATATGTTGAACTATTAATTATTTGAAATCTATAAAATCTACTAATTTGGTTTATATGCTAATATGTTTTGCTAATTATAAATATATTTAATAACTTTTCAACAATAGTAATGTTGGCTTTCTACAGCTCTTAACAATTAGTAGCAGAGTTCAAAATGTGGTTTTTTATTTCATTTAAGAAAATTAAATATTTTTTATTTGTGCTAAAATAATGTACAAATCGCTCTCAAATCCTTTCTTAATTAAGAATTCGATATTACCAGATTAATTTCACCTTTGACAACTTAAATGATAAAAATTTCTCAAGCAATTTAAAAGCGAGCATAAGAATGATGGACTTACTTAACATGTTTACAAAAATATAAATTGATAACTTAATTACTTTACACAAATAAATGTCTTTATTAATGATGAAACACATTATTTTCAGGATAACGTTATTTGCATTACCAGCTAAACAAAATAGGGTTTGAAATAATACTAGGTTTTAAAAAAGTTATATACTTATAGTTAGATATATCTTTTAACTTTATGAAATTAAAGGATATCGTTTTATTTAAGATTAAATATTCATGTGTAAAATTGTTTATGTAATAACTTGTAAGGTCTAATTGAAATAAAATAAATGCTAATTCTTTTTATTATAATGACTAATGACAAAATTAAAAAAAATCATTTTTTATTAATTTTCGGAAAACCAGTTAAATTATTGAATAATGTTGCAACGTGTAGGATACTTACAAAAAACATTTAAAATTACAATATTTAATAGTATTCTTTGCTACAGAATATAAGTGTTTTTAAAATCAATTAATATCGCTTTAAATCAATGTATTAATATACAAAGTTTTAAGCCAACAAGTTCGAGTTAAGATTGCATTTTATCACAAATAACAATTAGATTTGTATTTTAAATTTTATAAGAATTCACTCTTATTTCGAATTTGTCTGTTATTGTTAAAATCCAATTTTAATTAAAAAATTATTTTTAAAAGATAATGTAATTTATCTTTAATTACATTGGGGTAATGCGATTTACCTTTTTAACGTAAATTACTTTATTGTAAATATAAGATTTATTAAATTTAAGCAATTTAATTCCTTAGATCTATAAACCTCTTTTTTTAAAAAAATAATATTTTCCTTAATATTTTCCTTTTACATGTATCAGTCTCGAATTTTAAAGTAATTTTGGAGAATAGATTCATAATATGATTGTATTTAATCACATGCTGTGACACTGATAGCTGGATCTTTATTAAATAGTTTAAAATAAAATTTCTTGTAAACTTTTAACAAGTTATATATTTCTTGTATTTTATTCTGGTTTCTAAATGCGATCTTTGCATTCATTTAAAATAATTTTCGATTATTTCAAGCATTTACAATTTTTGTATTTTTTTTAATGGTATCTATCTAGGAAATTTGCCAAAGAGTCATCAAGTGTACCGATAACTTTAACTCCAGTTCGCAAGCGATGCCTTACATACAATTATTCGAGTTTGTGATTTATTCTGATAATTAATCGGTACTTTCGATTATTTTAGTCGAAGTAGAAAATTTACCCCATGAAGGTACATGTAGGAGTCAACAAATATTTGCAATTAAGGCCAGTAACTTATCAGACAATCTTTCGGACGACAAAAGTAATATATACCTTTTTATTAACGACATGTGCAAAATAAATATTTATTCAAGTATGATTTATGTGTGATTTTTCTTGTATTGTGACTTTATTTTTTTAATTGATTGTATACCATTCAATTAATGAAATTACACAGTTTTTCTACCTTATGTTATATTTAGACGAGGACTCTGTGCCTCTATTGCATCGATCGATGTCTTTTGATAGTGGAATCGATATATATGTCAAATCAGGTAAAACTTGTTACTTTTTCAATCATGAATAATTGTAACTGACACAACAGTTATCTAACAGTTATCATTTTGTACGATATCATATGTGTTTGTGTTATTACAATTATTTTAGTTATAGGTTAATAAAATATAGTAACTTATAAAATAAGTTAATAAATACAATAAGTTAATTATTATATAATTATAGTTAATTATTAATACGTTGATAAACTTCAAGGTGTTTGATATTAATTACTCATGGTGATTTATTTATGAGTACACCATTGGGTGTCCCAGGGCAGGTGTAATAACAAATTATATATACGGATACGCATTTGCGCCTTATATAGAGAATAACTAGAAGGTCCGCATACGCAACAAGCCGGTAAAAACGCTTTATGCACCTGAGCTTTGTCTATCACAGAGGCAGCCGAAACGGCGTTTGATAGTTCATCTTACTGACGATGGCTGCCGGCTATCACATGACCGTTTAGGAGTGACGAAAGTTTGCAGGCTAAAGAATATGCTCGATTCAAACACTTATACAAACATATGGAAAGAATTGCTAATCGCAATCTCGAGCAATACTGATTCAAACGAAACTCTTATTACATAGAAAGAATCGATCCACTCAATCTCGGCTTCTTACAGTCAAGCATCCGAAAGTTTGATTATCTGGTTGTTAATGATGGTCTGCATTGCAAATTGTAAGATTCAAGAGCTAACGCCACCTACAATTTAAGCTAGATGTCGGAAATGCATTTTCACAATGTCACAGAGGCATGACGAAAGTTTGCAGGCTAAAGAATATGCTTGATTCAAACACATACACAAACATATGGAAAGAATTGCTTATCGCAATCTCCAGCAATACCGATTCAAACGAAACACTTATTACATAGAAAGAATCGATCCACTCAATCTCGGTTTCTTACAGTCAAGCATCTGAGAGTTTGATCCTCTGGTTGTTAATGATGGTCTGCATTGCAAATTGTAAGATTCAAGAGCTAACGCCACCTACAATTTAAGCTAGATGTCGGAAATGCATTTTCACAATATCACAGAGGCAGCCGAAACGCCGTGTGATAGTTCATCTTACTAACGATGGCTGCCGGCTATCACATGACCGTTTAGGAGTGACGAAAGTTTGCAGGCTAAAGAATATGCTCGATTCAAACACCTCTTATATATATTGTAGAGGTGTTTGAATATATATATTGTAGAGTTGTTATATATATTGTATATATATATATATATATATATATATATATATATATAGTATCGTATGAGATCATGAAGATCGATTGAAATCGGGACTGGTGATCCTTTGATGGATGCTTATTTATGTAATGAATAGTTGCTAGATCACACGAGGTGACTTTCGCATTGAAAACCAGCTACAGAATCCTTCCTTCATGATATCCAATTCCATAAACCCTTACTACTAACGGCCACATTGCTACAGCCGTTTTCGTTTCGCCCGCTTTTTGCCACATGTTGGTTGCCCCGGGCTCATCAGAAGGCTGACTACCAAATCGGAACTGGTGATCAAAGGATCACCAGTCCCGATTTCAATCGATCTTCATAAACTCATACGATACAATCTATAATAAGCATGCCAGAGAGCATCTCGGACAATGCAGTTTCTGGAAATCATGATGGAAGGTTTCATATACTGTGTGAAATCTGGTAATCCTAGATTCGTAGCCTAGCAGTCAAGAGCGCAAGCCAAGTACGAAGAGCGACAGCTCGAATCTCGGATAAGTCAAATTTCAAAAGGCGAAGAGTTGGTAGTCAGCCTTCTGATGAGCCCGGGGCTACCAACATGTGGCAAAAAGCGGGCGAAACGAAAACGGGTGTGGCAATGTGGCCGTTAGTAGTCAGGGTGTATGGAATTGGATATCATGAAGGAAGGATTTTGTAGCTGGTTTTCAATGCGAAAGTCACCTCGTGTGATCTAGCAACTATTCATTACAAATATAAGCATCCATCAAAGGATCACCAGTCCCGATTTCAATCGATCTTCATGATCTCATACGATACAATCTATAATAAGCATGCCCGAGAGCATATCGGACAATGCAGTTTCTCGAAATCAGGATGGAAGGTTTCATATACTGTGTGAAATCTGGTAATCCTAGATTCGTAGACTAGCAGTCAAGAGCGCAAGCCAAGTACGGAGAGCGACAGATCGAATCTCAGATAAGTCAAATTTCAAAAGGCGAATTCTTGTAATGTATAATTATTCATTATACATTAACACTATTCATTATATATATAATCTGGTGTTACACCTGCCCTGGGACACCAAATGGTGTACTCGTAAATAAATCACCATGTTTTCCTCATAAAGAAGCATAAACACCAGGCAGCATCCTATATATCCTCATCAGACTAAGAAATAGAACTGAATTATTCTCGAAATATTCAAAGTCGCTACGTATGCCCAGTCATCCTATGTGTGACGACAAACTTCCACAACGGCATACGCGTTTCGCTCTGACTAAGCTCATCAGTACCGTGACTTTAATAATCATCCATAGGCACCTTAACACACGCTTAAACAGTGTTTAAAGCTCGGACACCATTTGGTGTCCCAGGGCAGGTGTAACAACAGATTATATTATATATATTTGTACACTTGAAGGTGTCCCTGTATACAGCATTTCTATTAAAAAGAATTTAGTGCCTAATGCATGGTTAAACGGCAATACGCACTGCCATGCACAGTGCTTATGCTATATTCCCTCTGATGATTCAGATTAAGGGTAGTTCTGATTTTCGAACTACCCTTAATTAAGCGTGTGTTAAGGTGCTTACGGATGATTATTAAAGTCACGGTACTGATGAGCTCCGTTAGAGCGAAACGCGTATACCGTTGTGAAGTTTGTCGTCACACATAGGATGACTGGGCATACGTAGCGACTTTGAATATTGCGAGAATAATTCGGTTTTCTATTTCGATGGTGTTTATGCCTCTTCATGAGGAAAACATAGTGATATATATATATATATATATATATATATATATATATATATATATATATATATATATATATATATATATATATATATATATATATATATATATATATATATATATATATATATATATATATATATATATATATATATCACTATGTTTTCCTCATGAAGAGGACAAACAAATTATATCTTATTTTTTAATGTGGCCGTTAGTAGTCAGGGTTTATGGAATTGGATATCATGAAGGAAGGATTCTGTAGCTGGTGTTCAATGCGAAAGTCACCTCGTGTGATCTAGCAACTTTTCATTATATATATTCATTATATATATTACAACTATTCATTATATATATCATTTTGCAATACGAAAAATGAATATATAAAACTGGCCAAGATTTCTTACGAAATGCAGCATTTATATAAAATGGTGTTGCTTGATATACTGGACTTTAATTTATATGTTTTCAGTCACCATGCTACTTCTAGACGACCACTTCAGCATCGAAATTATGGTGTACTCGATAACACTCATCAGTAGAATGAAGTAATCACTGATTTCGTATAATCTTATATATGGATTACATTAGTGTATGTTACGGCGTTCAAAATCAACGACATGTCATTGGCAAGTTAATAAATTTACGAAATTACAAATTAAAGTTATATCACCACATAACAGTCATTTCTAGTCGAAAAGTGATACCTTAATTTAAAGATGAAAATCTTTAAATTTTTAAATCTAAAAATTTGAATAAAAATAAATATCTTGTAGATTCCTGATCTTCTTCTATGTTACATCTGAAACACGTAAACATGAGCTCTTACTATATAAGTAAGAGCATATAAAAATATAAGAGCATGTAAAAATATATTTAAGGTCGATTTAGCGTTGATTTATTAATTTGCGTTGATTAATATTTTGGCGTTGAGTGCCTTAAGAATTTCGAATAGAATTTTATTTATATCAACAGATCGACTATTATAAAGCGACTTTTGATTTATATTTAAATGTTTTGAATTCAATGCAGAAAATGCCTTATAAATTTAGAATATTAAAAGTTTAAAAGTTTATACTATAAACTTTTATGTACAACAAAACAAGTTCAAAATATACAAAACAACGAAAGTTTCAAATGAAATCTTTACTGAAATTGAAATAAACTGATGAATGGAAAACTGAAATTATTATGGACATTTGTAATTTGGACATTCGAACTGTTATTTGGGTTTTAAATATTTGCATCTAAAATCATGTTCGGTAACTTGCTTTTAGTTCTGATAAATAGCATTGTTTAATAAAGTAATTTTAATTGTATGAGTGCTTGTCATATAATTGTGTCATGTACAGAGTACATGTCATGTATTCTTTATTTCTAACGTTCATTTATTTAATAATAATTTATTAAAATAAAAATAATTATTTATAAATAAAAATTATTAACTTTTTTATTTAATGTCATGAATTTTTTACTAAAGTTTTATTACTTTTTGCTCGATTATAACAAATTTATATTTGATGTCTTTGATTACAATTTGATTCCTATAATTTGATTTTTTTATTATAATTTAACTTGGAATGTTTCTCCTCGTTGATTCTGTTTCCAATTAAAACTTTGGTTAATTTACTACTTTTATTTTAGATTACTTTTATTTTATTAAAATGTAAAAAATATATTAAAACTATTAAATATAAATTTAAAACAAGGTTTTCGTATTTAATTGTGTTTAAATTTTAAGGTAAAGTTAATTCAAATGCACGAAATTTTAATGATAAAGACAGCTGCCAAGAGAAGTTTTCTGTTTTGGGTTTGTTTAATCCTCTTGATCCGGCTCACATATCATTAACTTTGCCATTCCACAGACGACGATGGATGAACAATAGACCACGAGGTAATCTTTGATAACCATTTAGTTTGAAAATGTTTTCAATGCTTAATTTATATGTATAAATATTTTATGCTTTTTGATAATAAAGGTGATATTTTAGAAATATCAACTTTTAGATTAAAAATTTTTATTTATTTAATAAATAGTAACTTTACGTTTCCTTTTTGATTCACACATTTCCTTTTTGTACTTTAAAAACATTTAGCTCTACAAATTTATTCATATTTATAATTCATATAAACTATAAGCAGTAAAAATAAATTTTATATTTTTGCATTTTAATTGAAATTTTTAATTAAAACATTTCACTGAAATTTTATTTGTAAAACATTTGTCTTTTTATCGTTCTGTAATTTATTTTCAAACAAAATAAACTAATAATGAACTGGTTTAATTTTGTAAGTTTGAAATATTAAAATAGAATGTCGTCTTCGCAAACGCGAACGCAAATTTATCAATCGCATACATTGACATCATGATCCATTTCTATCCTTCGATATTCACAAATTCAAATTCAACTTGCATTTACATTCTCAAATTGTACATGAAAATGATAGCTTAAAGAAAAAATCGAATAAATACAAAATGCTCTTACAATAATGAAGTAGCATTTATAAAATGTCATCAAAATGTTATCATTTCACCGCATCCTTATTGGAAATGAAATTCTCTTAGATTCTGGAATTCCAAGTGGATTTATCATGGCATTAAAGTAGTACCACTCACACTCATTGTTAATAACTTAATCAAATGGAAATGCTAGATATAAATTTATTAATTTATCATGCGAAAGTAAGACAATTTAAATGTTTTTTTCTTGGGTCGAGAAAAGGGATCGACACCTGGTAACATATCAGTTTATCCTGATGACCTGTAATCCTTATTCTTATACATCGTCTGTTATTTATTAGTCAATTCATAAAAATTGACGTTTATTTTAAATTTCAATTTATTATTATAACTTGATATAAATATGCATTGTAAAAATCTTATATAATTATTTATTATCTATCTTCATTTTTGATTTATATATAGTATAAAATACGTAAACTCAATTATCTGATCTGATTTGTTCTACTGACAAAATATTATTGACCTATGAACTTTTTTTCTCGGTAATATAACCTCTGTCAGAAATACTGAAACTATATATTCTTTATACGACATATCTTTCTGCTAATTTTCAAGTAAGTTTGATGAATTCTTTCTATTTCTTATAATGGAGAAGTATAAATCAACAAAATATTATTTATACAATAAGGCGAGGAAACAGGAATATTTATTTGATTACAAAAAATCCAATATTTCGACGGCACTACGGCACGTCATCTTCAGGGTCGAGAAATAAAACACATTGATAAACACATTCATAAAAATTAACTTTTTTTATATTTCAATTTAAAATTTTAACTTTATATAAATTATATAAAATCTTATAACAATTATTTATTATTTATCTTTATTTGTATAGTATAAACTACGTATATTCAGTTATATGGTCTAATAGTTTTAAATTCTAGCCTCTCAGATTATAAGTTCTTCATATAGCTGTGAGATTTTTGTGTACGTTAAAATTTGTAACGAAAAACCTAAATGACACACTTTGAGTAGCTTAATAAAAATGCGTAAAGAAAAATGCTTAAGAACTTTGTTTTCTCGGTAATATAACCTCTGAAGCGACGCGATTATTTAGATATCCATCCTTGTCATTGTAGCTTGAAGATTAAGTAAAGATATGACAGCATATTGTATTAATCATATTTTATAGCAAACAAACAAGTATTTTTCTCCAAATTTAAAAAAATTGCTTGTAAATTTATGGCGTTTTGACAGTTTGATTTTTATTTCGAATATAATGATCTTTATCTTTTTATCTATTTAGATATAATGATCTATTATCCGCATGAATAACGTTGATGTTAAAATTTTATAAATCTGGATTTTTAAAGAACATTTATGTGTTATATTTAAAAAAAATATAACATTAATATCTAATATAAAATAATATTTAATATAAAATAATAATATCTTATCTATGCAATACAGTAAATGAAAGTAATGACATAATGTAAATTAATGACTGGAAAATATAAAATATAACATTCACCGAAATGTTAACTGGTAAATGACATAATGGTGTGTATATCTGAATATTTAATATATCTGAATAGTTGTTTTTATTTTAACTCTAGAAGTTATTAAAACTCTATTTGTTAATACCACATATTTTGAATAAATTTCGATAGAAGAAGTACAACACAATAACATGTACTATTTTCAAAATAAAAACATAAACCCGGATTAAACCTATTAAAAGTAGATCTAATTGAAACAATTAGATCTCGGTTTTATTAAACCAATATCGGATACAATAATTTAGCATTTTTGATGCTAATTTAGCGTTCGGTAATAAATGTTAAGCGTTCAATATGATAAATGTACAATATGATAAATGCTGGTATGATATATGTTCAATATGATAAATATGATAAATGTTAAGCGTTAAATGTTTAGCGTTCGGTAATAACTCGTATGGTTATAAAATTATGTCATTATTTTCATTTGCTGTATTTCATGCATAAGATGTTATTCTTTTTTAAAATATATAACATATAATGCCTATAATTTATAATATATGATACACATTGTATTATATATATTAAAAAAACATCATTATATTCTTAGTAATCAATCTTTTATAATGTATTTATCTAAATACTTCATTTAAAATATCATCTGATATAAATAACGATTTATGCATTTATTAATATTTTGTTTAGGTTATCCTTTAGGAATAACCAGTTTAATACATGTATCAATCAAACAAATTTACTTTAAAATATTCAGTTTAATACATGTATTAATAAAGCAAACTTTAAATAAACTTACTGAAGATCATACGCTTGAAATAAATACTTAATGATTAATTAAAATATTTAGCAATAAACGTAAATTATATATATAAAATAATATAAAATAAAAAAGTTAAATTTAAATTACAATAAAAGTTAAACATCTACAAGTGCGAAAATATTTTTAATCTTTCACATCACTAGTCAGTTTGATAAGCAACACAAAAATACTTAGATATGTTTCGCTGTAAACAAATGACGACCGTATATGACATAAGTATTATTAAAAATATATTATAATTTATAATTCATTATTAAATGATACTTCATTTTTAAATAAAATTTATTAAGAATTGTAGCCCATAAATGCATTAAAAGAAGTAGTTACAGGAATATAAACAGAAAAATCATATTATATAAATTTGAATTTGAAATATTGAAATTTGAATTTGAATATGATAATATAGCAGTATTTTTTAAGGACCTCTAATCTTTATTCTTATAAATCGTCTGTTATTTATTAGTCAATTCATAAAAATTGACGTTTATTTTAAATTTCAATTTATTATTATAACTTGATATAAATATACATTGTAAAAATATTATATAAGTATTTATTATTTATCTTTATTTTTGATTTATATATAGTACAAAATACGTAAACTCAATAATCTGATATGATTTGTTCTACTGACAAAATATTATTGACCTATATTTTTGATATTATAGGTATTATTGAATATTAAAAATTATTATTAAATTTTATGATATTATTGACCTATGAACTTTGTTTTCCTGGTAATATTACCAGGAAAATAATATTTTTAGAAATACTGAAACTATATATTCTTTATACGACATATCTTTCTGCTAATTTTCAAGTAAGTTTGATGAATTCTTTTTATTTCTTATAATGGAGAAGTATAAATCAACAAAATATTATAGTTATTTCGATTTTTATTGCTATTATTTTAATAATAACATTTATTAATTGATATTATTAATTAATAATATCGTCTGTTATTTATTGGTCAATTCATAAAAATATAGTTTTATTTTAAATTTCAATTTTTTATTTTAACTTGATATAAATCTTATATGATTATTTATTATTTATTTTTATATTTTTTTTAAATACGAAGACTCAGTTAGATGATCTGATTTTTTCTATTTGTGCAGAAGAAATTAATTTATTTTTTTGTGTTTTATTTTTTTCGAAATTAAATTAAATGAATTGATAATTTTAAATTATTCGAAAAAATATATTTTTAAATTATATGATTATAGATTTAAGATTAATAAACACTAATTTATCATTATCACCTACTGTATTAAACTCATCGTTTCTATACTAAAAATCCATTTAGAGATTATACAGATTAGAACATATAATAAATATATCATCTCTATGGAGATTATAAACATAATCTTTTTATAGATTATAGCGTATAACATATGAAATCAAGTTTATTAAAATTAATTCTTCTACAAATCAAATTTGTTTGTAAAAAACAATAAATGTTAAAGTATTAATAATCACTGATAGTTTGTTAACATAACTATCTTCATTCAGCGATTGATAGTATATCCACATACAAATCGTGAAACGAATTAATAGATATTTGTTTTGTCAAAACAGAGTTTCATGACAAATTATGCTATTATTTACTTTATATAATTTGTACAAATTCATTATTATCTATCTGTTTCATAGATATAAAAATCATGGATATGATTTTCAAATCCATGAAAATCATTTTATGAAAATCAAAATTAATTCTACAAATCAAATTTGTTTATAATAAAACAATAAATACATTATTAATAAATTATTATTTAATTATTAAAATGTTATTTATAAAATTTTTTTATTTATAAATAATATAAAATACGTAGTCCCATTTAGCTGATCTGATTTATATACAAAACACTAATTAATAATTATAATTATTTATTATATAATTATAAAAGCAATATGCTTTGTATTAGAAAAAGATACACCTAATAATCAAATTTCATTAGTGGAAATACGTCATTAGCATGCATTTGGCCCCACAGCTATGCTGGATTGATGAATAGGGGACGAAACGTGATAAAATGCATTTCATCACGATGACCTCCTATCCTTATTCTGATACAGCGTCTGTTATTTATTATTCAATTCAAATAAATTGACTTCTATTTTAAATCAAAACACTAATTTGATACAAAACACTAATTTGATATCTTAAATTATAATTTGTACTATCAGATCAAAATTTATAAATTTGAAATTTAATATTCAAATTTCTCAGAAATTTGACAAATTACGTATATTTACTTAATAAAAATTTAATGTGAATTATAGTATAAATAATATTTAATATTTTTCAATAATTAATAACATATTATTTTATATCATATTATAAATCTATTTTATAAATAATTTTATTCGAAAAATAAATATTTTTTGTTTCCAAGATATTCAAAAATATTCCTTAAATATTTTTGTGATGCTTACTTTAAGCATCATTAGTAAGAATTGTTGCTGGAAAGAATTTTAATTGACAACTTCACAAACAGCTTTATTATCCGTTGACAAAACAGCAAAACGTTTTGTCAATAAATCTTATACTTAATTATTAATCTTAATCTTAATATAATAATCTTAATCTTATATATTAATCTTTTAATCATTGAATTATTAATAATTTAATTAATAATCAAAATAGTTAAATATTTTTAATAATAATTTATTTCCTAATAATACACAACTATTTCCTCAAAAATTGACCTTAAAATTCGAAATAATAAATTATTAATAATTTATTAATAATAAATTAATAATGAAGAATAAAGAATGATGATATACCCAATTAACACAAGATGCTTCTGATGCAGTCATTATAGTCCATTATTGATTTCGCCTCTACATTATGTCTCCTAAAACTTTCTGTATAAATGTAACTCCCCAAGAATTGGATGCATTCGTTATCTATTCTCACACCTTGTTCGAATAATCTGGTTATTTCACTCTCATTTACTCTCGTGGGCATTTGCTTGCATTTATGTGAAATCAATACTTTGAACCAATTTCATTTACCAAACGTTGTTTCAAATTCTTTGGTGATCCAACACAGACTGCATCATTGGCATAACTTTTCATTTCAAAACAAATGACACTATAGATTGCAGTTCTTTTTTTAAGCGGAATAGATGCAGCTGCGAATGTAATAATCGCGAGTGGATCACTTTGTATGACGTCTTCTTGTGAGAGCATCACAACATCTTGAATAAAGCTATGCTTTTGTTGCTATCACAACAAAAGCTATGCGTTGTCTGAATTGTTTGTAGGCCGGACATGTAAATTTATGTTTTTTTCATAAAATTTTGGTTGATGGTGTTGCAGGCGTCAATTATAAAGACAATTTTATGAGGTCTGATCGAAAGCTTGTATTACACTTTAAATAATCACATTCGTTCCTCCGTTGTCCTCGTAGTAATTATTAGCAATTATTTTAAAACGACGATCAAACAACTATTCCCAGTATTTTATCTATTTATTTATATAATAAATAGATTATCTATATATTTATCCATTTATCTATTTATTAAATATAATATTTTTTAATTTAATAATTTTTTTAATTTAATTAGTTTTAATTTAGTTTTGATTTACAATGTTTTGATTTACGTATTTAATTACGTTGATTATTTTAATAGACGAGAATGGTCGAATATTTCATCCTCATCATAAATGTCCAGCAGTCGTCAATAAGGTTGTTCAAGACTATGATATTCAATGATTTTATATATTTTAATTTTAGTCAAATGATTTCATTTTTAGAAGGTAAATTAACACATCAGCGTTATATTCTATTTGTATTTATGTATTAAGTACATTGTTATTTCGTAATTATCCAACATCACCACGCCGTCGAGTTACTGAAAATCGCTATCAATGTACGCTTGCTATTCTGTAAGTGGCCTTTTTATTTGTGATTTTTAAGCACGTAAAGAATTTGACAACGAACTTTGTTGGATACCTGGTACAATAATTGGTTAGTATTACGCAATTGTAAGTATTTACAACTTTATTTTAGGAGTTGATTGGAAATCGTTAACAATTCCTGCTTGCTTACCAATATACATTGATCGTATGCCCACGCGGAAAGAATTGGTTAACAACTACATTGAAAGGACTGTTGCATTTTATCCTAATTTGGTTAGAAAACAATTAGCGTAGGTTTAAAGGCAATTTTTTTAATTCATATTTAACATATTGAATATAGTTGATAAAGGATTTATTTGTGTCAACTTCAAAATCTAATTCTATATTTTAAATTTAAACGTTTTTTATCAAATTTGTTATTCAGTGATATTAAATAATATTAAATTTAATAATATTAAATTTGTTATTTAATAATTTAATAATTAACTGTTATCTTTAATTTAACTATGTTATTTAAATATAATATTTTGTAATTATTTAATAATATTTGTTTTACATTTTTAACTTCGCAAACTGATTTTGGAATTAAAATTTAAAAATTAAATTTAAAATTTATATTTAAATTTTACGAATTGTGTATTAGGTAAATTTAACAAATTGTATATTTATTAATACGAAATTGTAATATCTATTTTTATTTATAAAAATGATGTTTATTTTAAATTTCAATTTTTTATTTAAAAAAAATATTTGTTTTAATTGTTTTTATTGTTAATTCTTATTCTGATACAATGTCTCTTATTTATTAGTCAATTCATAAAAATGACGTTTATTTTAAATTTTATTTTTTATTTTATTTTTTTTTAACTTGATTTAAATTATAGAAAATCTAAAAACAATTATTAATTTTATTATTTAATTATTAAATTTTGATTTAGCATTATTATGTTTTGTTTTTTTATAATTATATTAAATACGTAGACTCAGTTAGCTGATTTAATTGATTTGCAAAATTATCAATGTCCATATAAGATTGCAGTTAGCTGATTTGATATAAAATAATAAATATATAATAATATATTTAAATTTATATTTATATATAAATTTATATAAATAATATAAATTTATATATAGGTATTTAAGCTCGAAGAACGAAACTACCCTTAATAATCAGACGAATTTAGAATGCGTTCTGTGCATGGCAGTGTGTATAGTAGTTTAACCATACAGAGCACATGCTAAATTCCTCTGATATATAATAAATTTCTATATTTAATGTAGAAATATTAATTATAATATATTAAATTTATAATATAAAATTTAAATTTGATATTTATATTAAATTCAGCATAGCAGTTCTTCCTGATTACCTCGAATTCTTATTCTGATATAATGTTTGTTATTTATTAGTCTATTCATAAAAATAACGTTTATTTTAAATTTCAATTCTTCATTTTAACTTGATTTTAATTATAAAAAATCTTATAACAATTATTTATTTTATTATTTAATTATAAAATTTTGATTTAGCATGATTATTATTATCTTTTGTTTATTTTATAATTATATTGAATACGTAGACAAATCATCAGAGTTAATTTGAAGAAACAACTTACTTTCATTTAATGGACATTATTGTATTCAACAAACTGGTAAAGCAATAGGTACAGCATTTGCATTAACATTGGCCACTATATATATGGGTGCGGTCGAGTCTAAATGGCTGAGCAAAACTAACATCATACCCATATGTTATAGCAGATATATTGATGACATTTTCTTCGCTTGGCCTGAGAAGCTGATTTGATTCATTACATTTAAGAATAGGTTCTAGCGTAAAAATACAAATAAAAATAATTATATAAATGAATATAAATAAATATAAATAAAATACATTTGTATATCGTAATGACGTCACACAAAAATAGCTAAATCGATTAATATATCGTATAATTACCAGATAATAATTTATCCGTTGTTTTACCATTTCAATTCCGATTAACCTGATTTACCGGTTCAAAATTTGCTTAAGCTATTATCTTCGTCCCTGCAGTGTTGAATCAATCTGTCAATTCATTAAAATAACTAATTTTGATTGACAATTTGAGAGGCAAATTGACAATTTTGTCTTTTAAATTTTTAAATTATTATTTAACTACAAAATTTAAATTTTTCCTTAACAAAACTACAAACTTTTTCGATTCACATATTTACGACCCAGTTATTTCTGTTCTTCACATCAGGACTACCGTGCGTTGCAAATATAATGCGATTCCAGTTGCAAAGATACTTGTGATTAACTTATTATATAATAAACTTATTATTAAATAAAATTGTATCTTAATTTATATTATTTATTATAATAATTTTAATAATATATAATATTTGATTATATATTTGATTATATTTATAGTATTTGTCTGATTTATAGAGACATTAAGTGTAAAGAAAATATCGAGCTTTATATCAAAAAATATAAAGTTTTAAATGAACGTTTTTAAATAAAACTCAATAATACTAAAAGATAGTTCAATTATAAATTAAAAAGTCAATTTTTAAATTGAAAACGCGTATTATAAAAGATTTATTGCTAAAATGCACTAAAATGTGTCAACGCTATAATTTGTCATTTAAAAACATTTTCATTTCTACAATGTGTCAACGGTGTCAACGGTGTCAACGGTGTCAACGGTGTCAACGGTGTCAACGGTGTCAACGGTGTATAATATAATACATATATTATTACGTATAATAATTTATATATTAATATATATTACATATATTAATACATATAATATATGTATTAGATTTATTTTATCCTTTTGTTTGCAGTTTGTACGCTAAATTCTATTGATTTGAATATTATATATACATGCATTTTATTGGTCGTTACTGTTTGAAGCTAAAATGAATTAAAAAGATGATATGTATAATATATACATTATTATATGTATAAATAATAAAATTATATGATATCATATATATCATATTATATAATAAATAATAGAAGGTTTGCGTAGTAATAATAAAAGTTTGACTTAAATATTTTAAACATTTTTAAATTTAATTTTGTCTAATTATTAATATCATTTATTTGATACAATCATAATCTTTATTCGATAAAAGATTTACCGAATAAATCTTTTAAATATCTGAATATCAAAATAGACTTTATCATACATTTAATATCTTTACATATTTTTAGTTTTGCATTTTGTGAAGTTTATAGTAATAAGCCAGTTAAATAAGCCAATAAATTAAATTTGTCTAAATTTAAAGTTTAAAATTTAAAGTTAAAAATTTTAAGTTTTCTAAATGAAATGAAAAGTTACTATTTAATGGATACAGTAAATAGTATGATATAATCTTATATTACTTATATTACTAAATCTTGAATCTTCTTATTAATCTTATAATTAATCTTTTAATCTTTATTAAAGTAGATTTATTCCTACCGCTTCTTCAGCGCTAAAAATTAAACTTTGAGTTGTATGATGACTTATACTTATGATTACTTTGTTTTTGATTACTTTGGTTATTTGTTTTTCAGTTTGTAGTTTTAAGTGAAACCACTTTTTATCCTAATTAATTATTATCGATAATTTGTGGAATCGTCAAGTAATTTGAAAAATATCGTCATTCTACGTTTTGCCATTCATCGTGCATTTTAAAATTTTTAATATCTCTAAGATATTAAAAAGAGAAAGATAGAATTGTTAAAAAGATAAAATTGGTAGGGAAAGATAAAATTGCTAAATTGGTTAACGATAAAACCTTTACCGGTACACTTTTTATTTATCTAAATTTGTATTATCCTTTTTAAATAATTTTTTCAAAAAATATAGATAACTTTCTTAAATATATTATCATGTATTCTTTTCGATCGTTTAATGTGCCGTATAATTGATTAATTTTTACTATCATATTTTCCAAATGTACGAAAGATTTATTAAAATTAAAAAAATATTAATAATTAAAAAACGAAAGATGTTTAAGAAACATTACCAATTTTAGTTAGCATTAAATATTTATGCATCTTATTTTAAATAATTATTGAAGCTGGATCAAAGAAACGAATAAATGTTTATTGATATTTAACTAACCTCTGTTAGCATCTACTGAAAATTACAATCTAAATTGTAATTTTCTGTAGATGCTAACAGAGGTTAGTTAAATATCAATAAACATTTATTCGTTTCTTTGATCCAGCTTCAATAATTATTTATTTGTAATCGTAATGATTTATCAAAAAAAATTCATCTATTCTTTGATCCAGCTCCAATAATTATTTATCGATAAATATCAAAAAAATTCCTCTATTCTTTGATCCTGCTTTAATAATTATTTATTAATAAATGGATGATCAACTATTTAAAACTATTTTTTATTATACGCCTTGCTTTAATCTAATCTATAAGCCATCAGTAGTACGCTACATTTTGGTATTGGTGGACTTCATCGGCCACTGACCAAATACCCACGTTCAGTTATTTCGGCTAACGTTCACTGAAACGGGAAGCATCGTTATTGTTAACGTAGATATGTATATATTACGTTGTCATTATATTGCGTTTTACAAGTAAGGAATAAAGACACGATTCAAAATAAGGTACTATCACCAGTAGAGGATTAGGACATTGCATCATATCAGGAGTAAGTGATAATGAACCCTTTCAATTTAAAATAAAATTTAAATTTACAAAGTTTTAAAAATTACATTTGTTTTAATGAATATATTTTTAAAAAAGATGATTAAAGATTTTTTAAATAAAAATCAGCTAATAGAATTATTTGTTTGGTTTTGAATAAGATACAAACGATGCTGACTTTTAGAAAAAAATATGTCTACCAATATTGAAGTCTCCCAATATTGAAATGCAAAATAATGCTGTTGGCTTATAGATAGGATTAATTCAACATCAAAAAATTTTGATTATATTTCAATACCACCATTACTTTTTGAATTTGATAAAATTTGCATATGAACCAAATTAATATATAAACTTGTATATGTAAATATACAAGTTACCTTCTTAATAAAAAGTATATCCATTGAAATGATATGGAGACTATAAAACTGTATATAGAGTTTGTGGGCAGGTCAGTAAGCTTATCCAAATGGTTTATGAGGCCATTTGACAAAATAGGTTGGAAAACGTTGGTTTAGAGTTGTCTTTTGCATAACGTATTTTTGTTAATACTACAGTTCAATAATAAATATGAATAATGATATATATAATGACATAAATAATAAATATTGTACTATTCATACGATGACATTATAATGTACTGTATTACTTATCCAACAATAAATTAATACTCGATTATTTAATAGACAATAATAAATACAACTTCAACGTGGTTTGCACTAAAATACGAATGATGATGATTAGATAAAAGTTAATTAAAAGACATGGCAAAATTAATGATTACATATGATTGATATAATTAATCATTTGTATAAATAATTATTTTGATATATTAGGAATCAATTAATTACATGTAATTGTAATAAATTCCTATTTATTGTAATTAATTATTAATTCACAACAATTAAATTTGCGTTTTTATCGTTCACATGATTGGTTTTATTAGAGGTCTATCAATACTGAAATGTAGCGTACTATGTTGGCTTATAGATAAGATTAAAGCAAAGTGCAGGATAAAAAATATTCAGAAAAAATATATAAAACATATAGTTTCAGAACATTACAATTTTGTAATTGCAATATTGTAATTTTCTGAAGATGCTAACCGAGGATAGCGAAATATAAATAAAATTGTCCTTCTTTCTTTGATCCAGCTCCAATAATTTCTTATCAATAATAGATAATTATAAACTTTTTAAAATTTTTTAAATTTAATAATTTAATATATATATATATATTAAACTAATTGTGATTCTGAATTAAATTAACTTTCAAGTTTTTTAAAAGTTAATTTGATTTTTAATCACAATTCAAATACAATTAGTATGTAATGAATAAACATTTTATAAAAATAATATTTCATTCTGATATTGAATACCAACATTTGTACAATTACGTTTTTAAGTGTATGATATTATCTCACAATATATTCATATCTCACTTTTAAATATATTTAATATATAATTTTAACATGATTTAATATATAATTAAAATATAATTTTTTATATTAATAATTAATAGTATTAAATAATAATTATTTAACAACATTGATTATTTATTTCATTTATAATTAAATTGTAATTAATTATAATATATAATTATAGATTTTATTATAATTATACATGAAAATTAAATTCATATATTTAATATATGTATAATAATTTAATAAAAAATTAATTGATTTGATTAAAATAAATTAATTTGATTTTATGAAATAAAATCAAAATTTGACTTTCGCTAATTTAAATAGATTTTGCTTAGCTGTAGATAAAGTAGGTCAGATTCACGTTTGTAAATCCACTTTAGATAAATCTAAATATTTTTATCTTTAATGGTTAATTATATGTTTTCTCTATAATGCATATTAAAGTTACTGTTTTATGCTGGTAATTTACATTTTTGCTTTAAAATTAATTTTATTTAATAATTTACAAACGGTTTTACTTTTATTTATAGTCAATCAAATGTTACCTCAAGTTCGCCTTTCTCCGTGGATCAAGTATACTGTGATATGATTGGTCTTCGATTACTTTTGGTAATATCAGCATGTAGTGTTTTCAACTAAAAACTTTGATGTGTACTTGCTCTTAATAAGAAATATCCGAATTGTAGTTAGGATTAAATGCATCTGATTAATATAAGGACAAAGTAGAATGTAAATGATTTGTTGAAAAAATTGACTACGGAAATGAAATAGTTGATGGTCGTTTTCTCGATTGCCAGTATCAGAGAGGATATTTTGTAAGAATATGTACACGAGGTACATATGCTACCTCGTAGCATATAGACCATATAAACGTGTTTAACATATAAACGATTTTAGATACAAATCTAAAGATAGATAGTTAGATACCAACTATTAGATACCAAATCATTTTGTAATTTAAAAATGGTTAATTTAATAAGTGAGAGACATGTTAATGCCTCTCACTAACTATCACATTTTCTACACGATATGCCATGTAATATAATAAATATAATCGTTAAAATATAATCGTTGAATATAATCTTAAATGTAATCGTTCAAATGTCATAATTTCATTAACTGCTTATAGTTGCTATTTAGATAGTGTTCTTTGTATTTATTGTACTAATTTTGGCAGTGTACACAGAGGATAAGCCATTTTTATATTTGAGTTGTATGTTAGTTGGACCTGATCAGTGAATCTGTGTTTTAAATAGCAACAACGGTTTTATACAATCAATCTCAGATTATGTTCCTTCATTTTTCAATTTCACTTCCTCTTCAAATTTGCTTTGTGTTGATTTCATTAAGTGATTCATTTTAATTCACATGAATCTAATTTGAATCCTAATTCACCACACTTTATTGGATTCGGATAATGATAAAATGTGTTGATATGCAGTTTATATTATAATTTGAATTTCAAAGTATATTTTAATTTGAACGTTATTAGCATGTATTGATCCCCGCTGCTATGTTAGGTCCAGGAATATTGTCTGAAAACTGATCAATTCATAATATATGATTTTTTTTAATTTTAAAATAAATTTTAACTTGATATAAATATTAATTGTATATAATCTTATATAATTATTTATTATTTATAATTATTTATCTTTATTTTTTATTAACATTAGTTTAAAATACTAGACTCTTTTATCTTTTAAAAGTTTAAAAATTTTCTTCGTCACTACATTGTCGAAAACAATACAATAAAAATATTGATTTAAATTATTAAGCGGGAAAAATTTACGGAAAAAATTTATACTTTGTACTAGAATAAGATACACTAAATAATTTAATTTCATCCCAGGAAATACTTCATTAGCATGTATTTATCACCGTTGCTATGTTGGGCCGAGGAGTTAGGGGCCACAACCTGATAGCATAGCAGTTTCTCCTGATGACCTCTAATCCTTATTCTGATATAACGTCATTTATTTATTAGTCAATTCGTAAAAATGACTTAAAATTTTATCGTTATATAAATATAAATTATATAAAATCTTATATAATTATTTATTATTTATAGTTATTTTTTTCTATAATAAAGATAACTATAATTATAATTATTTATCTGTATTTTTATTTATATATAGTATAAAATACGTAGACTCAGTTATCTGATCTGATTTTTAAAAGCTGAATTGATTTTTAAATTTTTTTAGTGTATACTTTTGTAATGTGTTTTATATTTTGAAACAGTTTATTTGTTAAAGGTTTTAGACAAAAATATATATGTATATATATATATATATATATATATATATATATATATATATATATATATATATATATATATATATATATTTGTATTTATCCATTCCTAAATTGAAAAGTATTTTCTTGTGTAGGGGTTTCAAATAGTACATTTGGATGGAACTTGTCGGCATTCTACTACATCTGGCAACAGCCCCCGTATATCTCGAATAAATCAAGCACTCGTCGCTGATTCATTAAACAATTCTTCGTTAATTGCTAGTGCAATTCTTACTGACGGTCGCAATATCCACGAGCTTTGTTTAACAAAAACGGGATTTGAGGAAGATCAATTATTAAAGATTTTGCAGCTTTGTAATACGCGACGGTATTCGAAACTAATAAATCACAAATACAAATTACTTCTTTTTTAAAGAGCAGATTGGGATACTCAGCCATTTATTCACAGGTTCTACTATTGTAGCCTACATGATGACGATGTCTTTACCTTGAGCAATTGTACGTTTGAGTACTGTCCCAAGCCTCAAAGAGTGTGGCAAAGTTTGGATAATTACCTGTGTGTACAAAGTAATGCAGAGGAATATCATTATTTTGAGGTGAGTATTTTTCTGTATTAGAACATTCTTGAAAGTAGAATTTCTCAAATTTTGTGAAATATAATAATTAATTTCTCAAATTAATTATTATATATTTTGTGAATTATATTTTCACTATATTTATGTGAAATCGCTTATTTTTTCTAGTATTTTATATTAGAATAACTTTTAAATGACTTTCAAATGGAACACAATTTTTTGATTTTTTTGAACAATTTACAATTTTTGAAGAATTCTTGAAAGGTATTTAAAATGTTTGAAAAATATTTCTTAAAATTACATTTAAACTGAATTATTACTTTTTAACTAAATATTTTTTGAGAAAACAAAAAGATTGTATTGTAATTAAATTTGAAAGCTCGTCATCTACAGAATAATCTAATGTCGATATGTAATTGTAATATCTTGATTTAAATATTTGTAAAATTTAAAAACTTTTATGAATTTTTTTGTTTTTACTGAATAATACTTTATTTGTAAATTATATAATTTTTAAAGCTAGATTGTGCTTGAATATATTTAGGATTGAATAAAAGTAATTATGTACTGTTTCAAATGCTGGAACCATAATGTACTAATTGATGTTTTATTCATTTGAGATAAAACCAATAAAATTGTACATTATTTCGATTTAATAAAATAATATTAATATTAAACTTTAACAAAACAAAGAAAGAAATAAAATATAATTCACGAAAAATACAAAATATTAATTTAAAATATTAAATGAAGTTAAAAAATATTAAATGAATGTTTAATGATCAATATATCAAATTATTTGTGGTAATACACAACAAAAATACTTGAAAAAAAAATTACTTGAATTATTTATAAATTTTAAAATATAAATATATATTTTTTATAATATAAAGTTATTATATTAATTTTAATTCTAAATTATTATTATTAATTAATATAATTTTGTATAATCTTATATAATTCATTTATATTTATTATATTTAAATTTACTATAAAATAAACACAAAGTCGATAAACTTTAACAAATTCTTTGTTATAAATTGTTATAACTCTTATAAATTGTTTGCAAAGGATCTGGATTACATGAAAACTCGTCTTTATCTACTTCCTAATGATGATCTACAATCACTATCAATACCAAATATATCATTGCAGGAAAAGACAGCTGAAGAGCGATTAAAATTCAAAGATCGTCTACAGAAATTTATTAACTTTATGGATATGCTTAATAAATTAAAGTGTGTATCCGTATTTGAAAGCCCAAAACGAAAGACATCTAATGTAAGTTATTTTAAGTCTGAAATTAATAACAATTTTATTGGCATTTGTTAAAATCTTCACTTGTCGGTTAGATATTATCCTCGTGTGGTTGTTTAAATCCTATCAGCATCAGTGTACACTACAATCAGCGTGGGTGGACCTCATCAGCAGTGAGCCCACGCCGACATTTCGTGTTTCGGTCCTTTTACTGCATCTGCTGATTCCTTGTCGCTGAAATGCTGGTTTATATTTGGCTTATATACCAAATTACACAATTAATGTGTAATTTCGAAATTTATAAAAATCTGGTTTGTAAAGCAAATCGCTAAGCAATTGATTTTATATATAATGACATTTTAATTTATTCTAAATAAATCTAAATAAATTGCTTATTTAATAATTTTAATGATTTTGAAATTAAATATCAAATTTAATATTAAATTTGATATTTTGAATAAAATTAATTAAATTAATATTAAGCATTTAATATCATAATTTAAAAGTTGATAACCATTTTTTCTGCACGTTACTTTAATTCTATTTATAAGCCTGCAGCAGTATGCTACAGTTCAGTATTGGTGGATCTCATCAGTTACTGATCTAATACCTACGTTTCACGTTTCAGTCCTTTTAATGTTGGCTGACAATAACTTGACTCGTCTGCTTTTATTTGCAATTATATTTTAATGAAAGACTTTTATCTTTTATTCAATATAATTGTCAATAATCTAATTGACTATTTCTATTTAATCCTATAATCTACTTTGATCCTATCTATACGCCAACAACAGTACCCTGCATTTTAGTTTTGGTTGATCTAATCAGCTACTGATTGAAAACCTACGTCTCATGTTTCGGTCCTTTTAATATTGGATGACGATAACTTGACTCGTTTGCTTTTATTTGTAATTAGACTGAATGATAGACTTTTTGTCTTTTATTTAATCTAATTGTCAATAAAGACGAGTCTTTCTTTATATTTAATTGTCAAATTTAATTTAAATTCCATTTTTAATTAAATTTAATTTCATTGGCATAACACATAAAATTAACAGTTAAAAATACTACGGAGCAACTGCCGATCATGTCGAAACAATTATGCATTATTTATTATCAATTACGTTACTTTCATCTAACATTTTGCAAAAGTGATTTTTCAGAGTTTAGAACAAGATTGGATAGGGATAACTGATCTATTAATCTTAAAAATAATTGACTGATTTTAAATACTACATATTTGCACTCCTCAGGTTTCGGTCCTTTTAACGCTGGCTGACGATCACTAAACTCCTCTTCTTTTATTGGAAATTAGATGTAATAAAAGACCTTCATCTAACATTTTGCAAATTTAATTGAAATTATTTCTGATTTCAAATTAAATCAGCGTTGGTACGGAAGATGCTACCTTCAATTTAAAAACCTACCATTTTTCGTAATGATTACTATTATCAAACTAGTCATCTGTAGTTTGATTCCTAATTTTAAGTTGATAAAAGTATGCAGCCATTGTTACAATGGAAATATTTGATGACACTGTACTCTACTTTAATCTTATCTAAAATCCAACGGCAGTGTGCTAAATTTCAATATTAGTAGACCTCATCAGCTAAGTTGGTGTTTCGGTCCTTTTAATGCTGGCTGACGTTCACTTGACTCATCTGCTTTTATTTGCAATTAGATTGAATGAAAGACTTATAATTAAACTTATTAATACCATTGCCATCTGCTTTAATCCTATCTATAAGCCAATGGAAATAAACCAGTAGCTGATGAGTTCCACCAATACTGGAATTAAAATTTAAAAAAAAATTAAATAAAAAAATTATAGTTATATAATCTATAATTTTATGGCAAGTTTGCCCTAAAAATCTAAAAGTAAACTTTGATAAATTTATTCCGCATGTTGCTTTAATCCTATCTATAAGCCAACAGCAGTACTCTACATTTCAGTATTTGTCGGCCTCATCAGCTACTGATCCAATACGTACATTTTATATTTCGGTCCTTTTAATGTTGCATTATTAGTCGAGATATTCCACCAATACTGATGTTGGCTAATAAATAGAATCGAAAAAACGTGTAGAGTAATTTCAATTGAGCGCACGGCTAAAATTAGTGAACGGCTATATTAAATTTACAATTATAATTAAAAGTGACGGAAATTATCTCTTTAATAAAATAATATTCGTATAATATAATATAATATTATTATAATATTATTATAATAATATTATAATAAATATAATATTAATATTATAATATTATAATATAATATTGATATTATAATATTAATATCATCATAATATTTATTCCTTAAATAAATTTTAAATATTTAATAAACATAATTATTTCTGGTTTGAAATAATTTTGATAATAATTATTAATAAAAATTATTAAAATGATTATTAATTATGAAATAATTAATAATAATTTTAATAATATTTTGAAAAAATTAATTAAATTTCGATCCATTAGCAGCAAAGTTTTTTATGTTTAATTTAATGATTATCAATTAACAAAATATATTAGTTCGTCGTGTGCTTAGCGAAACTAAAAAACTGGAAATTTTATATTTTGTTATTTTAAATTTTTTGATTAGTAAATTGAATTGACGCGATCAATTTAGTTTGGTCTGCTCGATATTTTTTAACCATTTTAATAATTGTTGTTTCAGGAGACGAGGTTTGAGAAGCAAAACATTGCGCAACTGGAATCCTGGTAAACCTTAGATTGTTTTTCTAATTTCATTAATTGCACATCCCAATGTTTCGCTTAAAAACAATAATATTTTAATTCTTAAATACAGTCGTTATTCTGACTCTATTTTCTCAAGTTTTCAAATTCATATGGAATGATGAAATATTTGTATTAATATATTTATTATTTATTATTTTTATCTATTATACCATAAAAGTCTAAACGTTTGGCACTCTGTACGGGAATGTTAGTTAAGATGTTAGTTAACAACGGCCATTTAAAGATTCATATTCCTATTTCTCTCGGGCACATGATCCTATAAATCAATCGTTAGATTGTCTGTGAGATTAGTTGAAAGTTTTTGGATAGAAATTTTTTACTGCGGAGAAAAATCTTTTACGAATTTATGGCCGATTAATAAAACATTCCGTGCGCCTTTGTGATTAAGTTCTGCGTTCTAAACGTGTTATTCTTTTTGTATTAGCTGATATTAGGCAAATTTATTTAAATCAATTTCATTTTCGGTTAGAGTATTAGTTCTACAGTATACAGTTTAATTAATTTTGAAATTTAATTTTATCATTGAAATTAATTGTAAAACCTCATTATACTCCATTTATTCATAAATGCCATATTTTGACATGCGAAGGGAATCTTATCAATCTTACAAATTATTGATCATTAATATTTAATAAATCCTCATTACTGCCATATATTATTTTATATTGTGATAATTCTTGACAGAAACCCTAGTTTCAATTAGTGCTGACGGTAAGTTAAGTTCTGTTTGTGATTCTTCCAGACTTTATGATTCTTCATAAGAAACCATTTCATGTAAATGTCTTTATAAAATTTTTCTCAATTTTATTTTTTATTTAAAAGCTGAAAGTATTCATTGGTCGAGTAAACTGTGTTGTTTCATCGGTTTAAATATTTTTTAAGTAAAAAATATATCCATTCTGATCTGTATTTTAAAATATTTAGGAAGTATCAGGCAAAATTGAAAGACAAAATTATTTTGATATTTCGCTAGTAGCTACTAGAAACTTCAGAAATTAGAAACAACATAAAAAAGAAAAAATTACATAAATACAGTTTATTCTGTACTTCTGATTTATGATAAAGATAATTTATATAATACAGATATTTATATAATACAGATATAATACAGTTTATTCTTTATTTTTTGAATAAACTGTATTTATATATTTTTTCGTTTTTATGTTGTTTTGTTGTTTCTAATTTCTGAAGATGCTAGCGAAAAAATTACTAATGAAATATCAAAACAATTTTAATTTTCAATTTTACCTGATCGTTCCTAAATATTGTGTCATAATGTAAAGTGTTACGCGCACAACTCGAAACTAAGCAGTTTAAACATATGCGGAGCTAAAACAAAATATTTTAAAACACAAAAATGTAATAATAAAAAATATAAAATTAATAAATAAGTAATATTAAAAAATGCAAGTGAAATCTTACATCCGTAAAATTAATTTAATTCGTAGTATTTAGCGGCCCTTTAAAAAGCAGGCGGCGTTTTCAACGCTGATCCGTTGCATCAGCCAGCTCAAAACTTGCTTGTTTCCCGTTGTTCGTGATAGTCGTTTCCCGATGTCTGTGTCACTCGAGAAATAGCGATTGTGCGCCCGGGCAAACACTTTCATATTTATTATAAAAATATTATTAATATTTAGTTAACAGTAAACAAATAATTAATTATATCTGTGCATTTTATGGAAGAGTTAATTGTTGCTTCAACAAATTATTGTTTTATGAAAAAAATATTTAATTAGGGTGGTTGTTAAAACTGATTTCACTTTCCCAGCTCGTATGTACATATTGGCTGCATTGGCCCATTTGATACTAATTCAATAACCTATGCTTCAGTCACATTTCGACAACTACATACTTTGACCGTGAGCCTTCGAATGTGCGTTCGTTTGGTATCTATTATAATATCATAAGTTCTACAACATATACAATTAAGGTTCCCGCTAATGGGCCTTTCGATTCAAAATTTAAAATTTAAAATTTTTAATAACGGTCAATCGAAATCATTGCAAAACAATCCTTTCTGGATTGTTTCCGGTGCGATTTTCTGTCATTTGATATTGTGTTCCCATTCTTGTGGATCTCACGCACATCGATACACATTTTGCTAGTGTAAGTGATATATGTGTTCGCAAGGCTCTTGACCTTGTACATACTTTGACCGTGAGCCTTCGAATGTGCGTTCGTTTGGAATCTATGATTAAAATAATAATATTTTTTTATTAAAATTTGATAAAATAATTTGCTCTTTTTGTGATTTAGAAATTTGTAAATTGAAATTTACATACTTATTACATACTAATCAAATTCGATCGTAATCTGGCTAATTCTAATGACGGAATCAAATTTTGTTTTAATAATATGTTTTTATAATATGTTTTAAAATTGAATTTGAAATTTTATTTTAGTCGTTTCGATGAATCGTCCACTGTTGAACAAATCGTTATGAGCATGATGAGTGAATTGACGTTTTCTGTGGATATAACAACGAACACATTACCTGTTAAAACATTTATATCTGCGAGAGCTGTTTGGTGGTGCATGGAAAATATGAAACATATTAATACTGTCTCGGAAGCCATCAATTTTATGCAGGTTCAGTAAAAATAGAAATATGTCTTTGTTAATATAGAAATCGTAATCCAGGAACTACTTGATCGCAATTATATTGTACATACATCTAGAGAATCTGTTTTCTATTTTGGAATGTATTTGTATTATTTTCCATGCCCTGAAAATACCGACTGTATTTGCTTATTATTTAGTTATTTTGTTTCTAATCGTATTCATTTAGACACTCACAAGCCTCGCGACTTCTGTGAAGTTCGCTTTTGCAACAGAGAACATCATGTTTCAGTCAAGTTGATTGAACAGTTCCAAGAATGTCAAGATATCTCGGAATCTGTTGGAATAACTCCGTTCTTGAATACTGGTATATGTATAAGTGACATTTCATTTTACAACTTCCTGGTATTTATATCGTCAAGTTATAAAATCTATTGAAAATAGCTAAACGCTTTTGATACTAAATTTCATATATTTTTTTAATATATGAAATATATTGCTTTTGATCGCATACCAAACGTTTACTAAATTTAAGTCAATAAGTTTAGACTTTAAATGTATAAACATTTAAAGTTTAAACTTTAAATGTTTTGTAATATTTTGAAGGCCAATGTTTTGAATATTTTCTAGCAAAAAAATGATAATTTTACAATTTAAATTAGTCTTTACTTTTATCAACATTTTATTAAGTCCAAACTTTTATTGTTGAATAGTTTTTGCATTCTTTTCTATTGAAAATTGCAAATTTTACTAAAGTATTTTTACCTTAAGCTAATAACAGCATATACCGTTTAACTTGATATTTTTTCACGTGTTGATTTTCTAGAAAGTATGATAATATTAGAATTTTAATTTTAATTGATTTGTTCTATGAAAGAAAATTATCTTAATTCAACATATTTTAGTTATCCATCTACTGCCGGTATAAGAAATGATTTCTCACATATGCGATTTAATATCTTAAGAACTATATGAGTTTAATCGAGATTACACATTTTAGATTATATACGTTCATTGCCTATGCGATTCAAAATTTGGGTCGACTGTTAACATACATATTTGTTAGTCTAAGTTATTTACCGAAACCACTACCTATTTAGTACATCTAAGTCAGTAGATTCCTTGTTTATTGTGGCTGTGGACTGTCTAAAATTGCGCTTAGCATGTATCTAAGTTTATTTTTTAGACTTAATTTGAAAGGTTTAGTGTAAATTTATTTTATAATTTAAAAATATTTTAATAATTCGAAATAAAGATTCTAATTTTAAAGATTTACGACGATATTTTTATTGTAAACTATTTATAAATTTTTAAATTTGTAAAGAATTCGTAAGCTTTAATTATAGAAGCCTTCCGTAAAACTTAATTGGATTAAAATTCTTTTATTTTAAGCTCTATACTTTAAAACGTATTTTGTTTGTTTTTACAGAATTTAAATTACTTGTTAATACCGTCAATGTTGATGTTGATTCTAACCATAAAAGCGATCGTATTGAGTGGGCTTCTGCAAAATATCCAACATTTTTCCATCCTCATTTTTGTTTCGATTTGCTTCTCTGTTGGCTTGTTACAACCGGTGCCCTTATGTCTGAACTGGTACGCTTTTATTATACGTATAATTTTGATCTGATATCTATATAAAAATTTTAATGCAAATTTAAGTTGTTATTCAAATCTAATGATTATTTATTTATGAAAAATTAAATATTAAAGATAAATAAATTGAATTTTTATCTTTTAATAAAATAAAATAAATTAAAATTTATGATATACAATAAATTAAAATTTATTAAATGAAATTAATAATTTAATTATAATTAATAATTATAATTTCTAATGCTTAACTAATGTTCACTACAAAACGATTCTATATATTTTATGAACTTTTACCTGTATTTGATAAATGTAAAACCTGTATCAAGTTTTGAGCACACAAGGTTCTTTGTTTCTAATTTACTAAATACGCCAATTAAATACTGGTTCTATTATTAAATACTGGTTTTCTTAGATATTCGTTATCCTTTTGTTTGACACTCCATAGTATTATTTAAGAAAAATATAAATTATAAATATTAATAAGAAAGAATTTTAACATGTATGCTTTGCGCCTACCACATACGCCTAGCCTATAATGAGGAGTTTCGACCTTAGTCTACTCATCACTACAGGGTGGTCTCATCAGTGTGGCCCTGTAGTTACACAACTTCGACGATACTAGATCCTCAGTAATCCTCTGAAAGGAATTCACTAAGCGACGCTCCTCCACCGGTGACCAACCTTACATCACGTATGGTTTGCGTAAGCAGTGGCTTCACAGGACAGCACCTGCGATATCGTTCCTTCCTTCAACAGCTTACTAAGGTTGGTGAAGAAGAGTAAGTTATAAAATCAAATGATAAATTTTCAAAAATAATTGTTTTTTACTCTATCGTTTGAGAAACTCTTCAAGACCAGATTCAGGAAAAGAAAACGGCCATAAAATATTTCTCAAATTTGAGTACTTTTAAAATATGAAATACTGAGAAATTGAATCACACGTAAATCTGCTTTAATCTGCTTACAATGTTCACCATATGAATAACGTTGATGTTAACTATATAAATTTTTTATTTATACGGTCAACGTTGCCTTATGGTTGCTGTTTATATATGTGTTGTTTTCTTATTAAGGATATTTTATAATTACCAAATAGGGTACTTGTTTACTATTCATATGAATATTAAAGTCATATGAATGTGTCCCAAAAATGTATATAAATAATATTTTTAATTTCATGATGTTGCTACGGTAAACGACATTGTGGTTCATTTAATCCTTTAATAATAAACAGATAATATAATATTCATTAATATTTAATCAGTAACTCGCGTGTACAAGTTACTGTTAAAAACATCATAAATGAAAATATTTAAAATTTATAGGTTGCTTCATGGTGTCGACGTTCTATTCAGCATGGATTTACATTTGTACCAGGGCCGACAAATCCAACCGCTAATTTTCATGAGCGTTTAGGTATAATTTAATTTGTTGGTGTAAAATGTAAATAACAAAATACTTAGCCACTTTACCGGAAGACAATATTAATGCCTTTGGTGAACCTATGGATAGTGAGTCACTAAAAGAACAATCGTATTATAAAACGTCGTCCACAAATAAAGTGAATATGTCACTGCATCTAAACTCAATTTATAGTAATAAAGATAAATACTAAATTTTATAAAATTCCTTTTCAGGGTCAGTCTGTATTAATGTCAATTTCGATTTCCTGAAAGACAATAGGGACTATAGTCGATTATTAGTAAAAGACAAGCATTTAAAGATTAAGAGATTTCTTCAGCTTATACTTTGGTAGTAAGTGCATTTTCCTGGTCGAATTTGTTGAATTTTGATGACCTTCAATTACAATTTTGATTGTGAATTCAGAGTTTAATTTTAGATGATTACTTTTAGTATAAAAATCAATCAAATGATTGTTTAGAGATCATTTTCAATGAAAACATTAATCATTTTGAAATGATTAATGTTTTCATTGATTATATTATATAAAAATACTTAATTATGATCCTTTAAAATATTTTGTTAATTTTATTATTTTAATTAATTTTTTTACATTAGCTGGAAGGTAGTTGGTTTAAAGACAAATAATATTTTTTAAATAAAATATTATATTATTTAATCAAAACAAAAAATGATTACATAGAGAAGGTTGACCGCAAAATGACACAAGTTATTTATTCAACTCGTCTATATGTGCGCAATGCAATCGATCCTAGCTTGACCACATATACATTGAATAATTTTTATTATTATTTCATTCTCAGATAAAATAATAATATATTATTGAACCATCTAGTGTGGATGCAATTTAATAACAATTAACGGCAGAAACAGTACAACTTTGCGCTGATTAAATATAATGGGCCGAATATGCAATTCATATACTGCGCAAATAGTTAGAGTTAAATAATTGCTGCCATTTACTTATGGCAGATGCTCGAAACGCATCTATTATAAATAACCGTAAACTTGCCTTGTGTGGAGCTATTAATGGTTTGTCCTGCTCTTCCGATAATTCTCAAAATTTGTATGCCAAGGATAGCTTGATGACAATTGACAATAAAATTTGGTACTCCGCGAATGTCTTCATCCAAGGTATAATACACTAGCCTAGACAACATTTTCTGCTTCCACTCTAACTTTAATACACAGCTTGCAGTCAACATGCAAAAACATCGTACAAGGATGTATACAGTTGATGACAGCTTTGTAGGATCGACTAATACGTGTCTGGATGTATTTCAGTTTTTAGAAGTAGAACGGACCAACTTTCGGCTACAACATTAACTTATCAAAGTGTCAACTATTAGTCCACTAAGATAATCTCGAACATTCATCGAAAACATTAAGAAATACAAGAATTGCACTATCCTGAGAATTCGTTAACATATTGGGTTCATCAATTGGATCAAGTCAGTTTGCAGACTCTTGAGACGTGAATGCTTGAATATTTATTCTCATCTGGTAAGCATTGATTCGATGAGATTCCCAAGTCGCTTACAACGCATCTGTGACGTCTTTTCAGAACATTATAATTTATGCGAAAGAGTATGTAAACTACAGTCAGAGCATTATCAAGAAATCATAAGTATATTGAGGTATAATCTGAATTCAGTGATTTGTGGTTTATACACGATTACCGACGTCCAAGAAATATATTATGTATTCCAAGGAGGACTTGGAATTCGTAATCTAACTGAAAAATGAGACGAGGAGTACAATCGATCACGGCACGCATGCGAGGGACTCGAACTAGGCGATCGTATCAAGCGAAAAGAAATATTAAGCCGCATTCGGCTGAAGCAGCAACAAAAACTTAATCATAGCCAAGGAGTGACCAATGAGTGATCATTAACAATGAGTGATATCATTACTTAATTACTTAAGGACCTCATAAGTTACTATTATATGAGCTGAGAAGGGCATATTGGACTGGCTGATCATTCGACACTAGAATTCACTCAAATCAAGGCTTACTTATCACGAATTTCAAGACGCATTATGTGGCAGATATGGTCTCACAACAAAAAGTGTTCCGTCGGCATGCCCCTGTGGACAAGTGAATGATGTCGTTCACTCAATGTTATGAAAAATAGTGGAGCTCAGACTATCAAACATAGCACAGTTCGAGATCAAATTGCAGGTTTGATTATCAAGGTTACCGATAACGTAGCCAGTAGACCCTTACTGACGCCTATTAATTCAGCAGTGGCATTCGAGGATACAACTACGACACGCAATGACAACGCTCGACTGGACGTCGTCTGTCATAGATCGTTAGCTTAAGAGGCGAGCTAGTCTACATTGACAAAGCTACATACAATTGATTCGCATCTTCTAACGCAAATAACTCCTCTTCATCAGCGAATAAACAGATTGAAAAATGAAAATGGCCATATATTAGTAAGGAATACATGACATTAGACGATCGAAATTAATTCCAATGCTTTTCACAAACTCATAAGGATTGTGTGATATGTGTGAGCTCGCCCTCAGAACGATAGCAAAGAAACTAAAGATGAAAAACAGAACGGATTATGCATCAGCCTTATTCAATATAAGAGCGAAGAGTTTGACCTTGAATCGTTCGATATCCAGGTGCTTGCGAGTTCTACGCTCTACTTTCAGCTGTTTCTGTAGAAACGAATCCTGTAAATATACGTTAATTGATGTGACGAAACTCATTTGCGGATAATCCATTCATATGTAAAAGGAATGCTTTGTTTATGTTAAAAATAATAATATAAAAATAATAAATAAATATTATTAACAATATAAATAATTAATAATAAAACTGACAAATACATAGAATATAAGTTATTATAGTCAGTTCAGTTCAATATCGGCCTGATCGGCTTGCTTCGCTAGCTGATCAATCTCTATATAAATAATATTACTGATATTATTAATACAGCGTTCTGTAAACTATTTTCGAAAAGAAAACCGATGAAAAACAATCAAAACAAACAGATGACTAAGAACCGGAGACAGCTAGTAAGTGTTTTGTAATCAGCTAATCAGTTATCCAGTTAAATTTATGTCATCGATTTCGGTGACAGTTTATAATCTTACTCCGGTTACAAGACCCTGCTTTTCGTGTAACTGAATAATTCTCAAACCTCAGTAGACGGTTTCCAGAAGGTCCTGTCGAAATTTAGGGTGACAATGGCAGATCATGAAGAAATTAGGGGCACAGAAAAGACCAAAATGAGGCCCTGGTGAATGTACTAGTTGCTCGCATTCCTACGTTTATAAGATTAAACTACTGACCAATAATCTTTACTCAATACTAAAAGCAGTTTAAGATTAGAGACAATCTAAAAATAATATATTAAGGCAACAGAATATTCCGTTATTATCAGAGTTGCAAGGATTTCTTTATTCAGTCTCAATCTTATCTTGCCCTTCAAGCCTCACCTTCACCCTCACCGCTCTCAAAGCATTGACTCCGTTATGCTTTGAGAGTATATCACCGCTCTCTCAGACGTGATATCCGCTCGCCAGTCTCTTCGTGATTATTTTCTTGCTCTTTGCCAGTCTCATCTCAACCTACTACGTACCAAATGTGACTCTTTCTGACAGCATAAAATCACCACTTCATTCAACTCTTAGTCTCTCCAGTATACTTTTAACTTAATCCTAGCTCGCTCCTCTTCGTCTTGCAACATTAATCCTTATGATTCTTCGTCATTTTCCCAGACCAAAGTATCCACGTTGCTCTCTCTCGCACCCCGCCTCATAGCATCCCACTCTTCTTCGCTTAGCATTATCCTCACTGAACTCTTTTATCTTCTTACTGTCTCTCCTAACGAAGTTTCATCTGTCCTCATGTCCTTCCCAACAAAACCTAACCTACCGATCCCCCGACTACCCCTTACGTAAATTCATATGCTCATCGATATCCTCTTTCCTCACTACTTTGTTTAACTCATCCATCCGCAGTCGTATTTTCCCTTTATACTAGAAATCCTGCATCGTTCGTGCCCACTTTGAGAAACAATCGCTCGACCCCTCCTTTTCTTCTAGCTATTGCACAATTTCACTCCTCCCTACTTTTTCTAAGCTCTTTGAACTCTTCACCTTAATACAGATCAACGTTTATCACTCCACAGAAATCGCTTGCATGAAAGTTTACAACAGCCTACTCATTTCTCGTGACAAGGCTCTATATAGTGTTCTCATCACCCTCGACCTCTCCTCCGCCTTCGACATCGTCGACCACTCAATCCTCCTTTCTCGCCTTTCTTACGATTACGGCTTTTCTCTTTTCCAATCAGCTTTCGGCTCCAATCACTACACAGAAATCGCTTGCATGAAAGTTTACAAGAGCCTACTCATTTCTCGTGACAAGGCTCTATATAGTGTTCTCATCACCCTCGACCTCGTCTCCGCCTTCGACATCGTCGACCACTCCATCCAACTTCCTCGCCTTCGTTACGATTGCGGATTTTCTTCCTCCTTCATAGCATGGTTTGCCTCATATCTATTCGACCTTTCCTTTCGCGTCTCTTCTAATTCATCATCCACCCCTCCCATCCATATTTTCTGCGGAGTCCCACAAGGTTCAGTCTTAGATTCCCGGCTCACCTCTCTTCTACTTGGCGTCTCTCTCCGTTTACCAAACCTTAATCCTTTAACGTCATGGAATACGCCGATGACATACTAATCTATGATCATGAATCAACCCATCGCATATACAATATCGGCATTTCTGCCTCTAATTGTCTTTCTTCTATCTACAAACGTCTCTCCCATATTTATATCGTTCTTAACCCCGACAAGTCCAAAATAATGTGGATCATTTTCCGACAATCTAACATATCTCCTTTCCCTGTATATTCTGCCTCATCAATCATCTCCATAGTTCCCAATCTCACTTTCTTATGCTTTTATTTCGATGACCACCTTTCCCTAAACGCTTTGTTCGTGACAAGGTCTGTTCGGCTGTTTCTGTCGAAACAAATCCTGTAAATATACGTTAAATGAAGTGACGGAGCCCATTTGTGGGTAATCATTTATATGTAAAAAAGAATGTTTTGTTTACCATAGTCATGTCCGTTTGCCGCGAAAACATCGATGTAGCTTGTGATAATGCAAATTCAATTTTGATTTTATATGAACCACCGCATCAGCTTACTCTTCTAGATGATCCCTCGTCACTTTTAAAGTAGTACGCTTGATTACTAAGTTTAATTCCTCCAGATGTTAAAAAGCGTAAATTAAATTTTTTATAATTTTTTAAAATGAAAAAGGACAAACATATATAGTTGTTAAGTCTTGTTTCATGCTGACGAAACTTTGGGCGTGATACAGCCCATACATACATCGAAAGCATTTTTGCTAAAGCGAAATTAATTCTGCACCTTATATTTCGGATACAGCCGCTGTAATTATCTCCAGTTATATCTGATCGTATCTTTGCTATTTTCTTTAAAATCATCACGAGTTTTTTCTAGCCTCGTGATAGTTAAAAGCATTTCTTATCGTTTCAGATGAAGGAGCAATATGATTACAAACACCAATATCAAATAATAGCAGATTCGCCTTATCTCCAAACAGACCGTAACACGCAACATCAATTCTAGAATTACAATCAACAGTTTATTACTCCCTCTGTAACTCTCGGTAATGGGTTACAACCGATAACAAGTATACCACTGAATCGAAAGTACAAATAAAGAAAGCACATACCAAATAAAAACAGTACAATGAACTATCAATGCTGTTTAATCTGAAATTTTGTCCAGAATTCTTAAAGATAATTTTATTGGATAGTTAAATACGTGTAGTAAATCAGAGCATTGTTCGACACGTAATTTACGTCTTTTAATGTGTGAAGCAAGCTTAATATTTGGTCACTAGTGTAGCTGATGCTGTAAGGTTGCTTGGAATAACGAACGATTTATATTCGACATGCTTTAATTCAATCGAGGAATACAGAGAACACTTTATTACTCCCTCTGCCACTCTCAGTGATAGAGATTAAAAATTAAACAATAAACAGCTGAATCTCGAAAGTACAAATAAAGAAAACACATACCAAATAAAAACAGTACAATGAACTATCAATGCTGTTTAATCTGAAATTTTGTCCAGAATTCTTAAAGATAATTTAATTGGATAGTTAAATACGTGTAGTAAATTAGAACATTGTTCGACACATAATCTACGTCTTTTAATGTGTGAAGCAAGCTTAATATGGCATATTACTTACTGTAAAATAATGTTGAATATTACTTATATATAATATTGATTATATTATAATATTACTTATATGATGGTTGAATATTACTTATATATCCAGTAAAAATAGATTATTTTTCCGCTTGAACCGTTTATTTATTAAAATTGAAAACGAATAAGAGTTAATAAAAATAAATGATAAACTTTATCTTATTGTGTAAATTGTAGATAGGAAGGTTAGGAGCATTATTAAATAAAATTTTAACTCGTCACATTCGAGCTTCTTCAGGATACGAAATTTCTAAAATCCGAAAATTTTCTAAAATTCGGATTTTAAAAATTTTGTATCCAGAAGAAGCTCATATTTGACAAGTGAAAATTTGATTTAATAAATGCTCTCAACCTTTTTATCTACAAATGATAAAAATGGAAACTTTTTCAAAAATATCATGTAAATGTACGTTAAAAAAATAATATGTATTTTTAGCTTTGACTTTATTGAAAGTTTGTGCGTGCTACCAGAAGATAGTAGAAAATTCTACATTCACAAAAGTGGTTTAGCTTTTGTTTCAATTGTTAAGCAAGCAATACCGGAATCCTACAAATACTTATGGATGAATAACTTTCAGATTTGTCGACGTTGGCGTACATCCAAGTCCGTGCAGTCAAGCACTAACTCTCTTATCAAACAGGCGACATCATCGGACCAGCAAGCTGATCAGCTAAAGTCAGCTTTTACTTCCTTTTGTCAAAACGAAGATAATCGATTGAATATATTTTGGACAGAGTGCAGTAAATTTAATATTACATCGTATGGTAGCAGTTAAAGTTTAAGCTGGGATTACGAAATTGTGCAGTTTTGTCTTGTGATTAGAATTTAAGGTTTTATTTGCTTAAAATAATAAGAGGCCGTCTTTATCCACTAAATTTCTTAGAATAGGCGTAAAAAGATATTAATCACGACAATGATCAATTTAGTATCGATTAAATATTAGATTAATTAAGAAATTTCTTAAAGGCCTTTGTAGTTAGTATGTATCTTAGAAATTTCTTAAAGGCAATTATGCCTTTAAGTTATGCCTTTAAATTGTCCCGTAGTTAGTATGTATCTTTCTGATTCGTTTAAGATCTAGAAGAACGCAGGCGTTTACTTTAAGCGTGTTTGATTTATTATTATACTTTAAGCTATTTAGATATTAAGATTACATATAATATTCCTGCCTGAAAATGAATTTACGGTTTTCTTGTGTTATAAACATAAAGAAAACCTACTATCTTATTATTTATAAAAATTAAATATTTAAATATTTTTAATATCTAATTAAATAAGAAATCTCTTCTATTTGAAATTTTGTGATCACTTTTTCACTATGAAGCCGCAAATTGGACGTCAGGAAAATAATTCATGACGTAGTTTGTGTGATTAGTCATTGGATATAAACTTGATACCAATTTTTAAAAACAAATACTTAGTACAATAGACGTGCGTTTATCCAAGTCCGTGCAGTCAAGCACTAACTCTCTTATCAAACAGGCAACATCATAAGACCAGCAAGCTGATCAGCTAAAGTCTGTTTTTATTTCCTTTTGCCAAATGAAGAGAATCGATTGAATATCTTTTGGACAGAGTGCAGTAAATTTAATATTACATCTTATGGTAGCGGTTAAAGTTTAAGCTGGGATAACGAAATTGTGCAGTTCTGTCTTGTGACTAGAATTAAAGGTTTTATTTGCTTAAAATAATAAGTGGCCGTCTTTATCCACTAAATTTCTTAGAATAGGCGTAAGAAGATATTAATCACGACACCGACCAATTTAGCATCGATTAAATATTAGATTAATTAAGAAATTTCTTAAAGGCCTTAGTAGTTAGTATGTATCTTTCTGATTCGTCTAAGATCTAGAAGAACGCAGGCGTTTACTATAAGCGTGTTTGATTTATTATTATACTTTAAGCTATTTAGATATTAAGATTAAATATAATATTCCTGCCTGAAAATGAATTTACGGTTTTCTTGTGTTATAAACAAAGAAAACCTACTATATTATTATTTATAAAAATTAAATATTTAAATATTTTTAATATCTAATTAAATAAGAAATCTCTTATATTTGAAATAGTGTAATAACTTTTATTCGTGAAGCCGCAAATTGGACTTCAGGAAAAAAATTCACGACATAGTTTGTATGATTAGGCATTAGATACAAATATGACACCAATTTGTAAAAACGAATAGTTAGCACAATAGTTTCATATACGACAGGATTCATCGTATTTTGAAGCTATCGTAATAATTAAATTAGTTTAAGTTAAGAAGTTTAGTTCTAGAAAATTAATTGCCATTTAAATTTAGTCAATAAATAATTTATTTTTTGTGTTTAAGTAAATATCGTTTTGTCAGTAAAACTATCGTTTTCTGATAAAACAATAGTTTTTATGCCAAACTATTTACAATGACATAGAATTAATGTGTAATTCATAGTACGGCGAACAGTGAATAAACCTCATTTACTTAGAATTGAGGTAATATAAATAATAGGCTGCGTAGTTAACATGTAATACCGTCAATTAGCTTTAAATTATATGATTATTTGAAATTGAGTTTGTGAGCAAATAGCATGTCATACACGAATATGTTTATATTCTACTTGTTTAAATACACCAAAAGTAATACTATGATAGTTAAATATATAAGATTATATTTTAAAGAAAGCATTTAAATGAGTAGGATTAATATATATTTTTAAATATAAAATACATAATTTATCATAATGAATTATAATCATTATATCTTATATTTATTAAATAATATTTTATTACATATTATATCTAATAGTATTATTATTTATTTTTTTCAAATATAATATTAAAATTATAAATATATAATAAAGGTGAAAAACCATTTTAATAAATATATATATATATAATATATATATAATTTACGTTTATTGCTAAATATTTTAATTAATCATTAAGTATTTATTTCAAGCGTATGATCTTCAGTAAGTTTATTTAAAGTTTGCTTTATTAATACATGTATTAAACTGAATATTTTAAAGTAAATTTGTTTGATTGATACATGTATTAAACTGGTTATTCCTAAAGGATAACCTAAACAAAATATTAATAAATGCATAAATCGTTATTTATATCAGATGATATTTTAAATGAAGTATTTAGATAAATACATTATAAAAGATTGATTACTAAGAATATAATGATGTTTTTTTAATATATATAATACAATGTGTATCATATATTATAAATTATAGGCATTATATGTTATATATTTTAAAAAAGAATAACATCTTATGCATGAAATACAGCAAATGAAAATAATGACATAATTTTATAACCATACGAGTTATTACCGAACGCTAAACATTTAACGCTTAACATTTATCATATTTATCATATTGAACATATATCATACCAGCATTTATCATATTGTACATTTATCATATTGAACGCTTAACATTTATTACCGAACGCTAAATTAGCATCAAAAATGCTAAATTATTGTATCCGATATTGGTTTAATAAAACCGAGATCTAATTGTTTCAATTAGATCTACTTTTAATAGGTTTAATCCGGGTTTATGTTTTTATTTTGAAAATAGTACATGTTATTGTGTTGTACTTCTTCTATCGAAATTTATTCAAAATATGTGGTATTAACAAATAGAGTTTTAATAACTTCTAGAGTTAAAATAAAAACAACTATTCAGATATATTAAATATTCAGATATACACACCATTATGTCATTTACCAGTTAACATTTCGGTGAATGTTATATTTTATATTTTCCAGTCATTAATTTACATTATGTCATTACTTTCATTTACTGTATTGCATAGATAAGATATTATTATTTTATATTAAATATTATTTTATATTAGATATTAATGTTATATTTTTTTTAAATATAACACATAAATGTTCTTTAAAAATCCAGATTTATAAAATTTTAACATCAACGTTATTCATGCGGATAATAGATCATTATATCTAAATAGATAAAAAGATAAAGATCATTATATTCGAAATAAAAATCAAACTGTCAAAACGCCATAAATTTACAAGCAATTTTTTTAAATTTGGAGAAAAATACTTGTTTGTTTGCTATAAAATATGATTAATACAATATGCTGTCATATCTTTACTTAATCTTCAAGCTACAATGACAAGGATGGATATCTAAATAATCGCGTCGCTTCAGAGGTTATATTACCGAGAAAACAAAGTTCTTAAGCATTTTTCTTTACGCATTTTTATTAAGCTACTCAAAGTGTGTCATTTAGGTTTTTCGTTACAAATTTTAACGTACACAAAAATCTCACAGCTATATGAAGAACTTATAATCTGAGAGGCTAGAATTTAAAACTATTAGACCATATAACTGAATATACGTAGTTTATACTATACAAATAAAGATAAATAATAAATAATTGTTATAAGATTTTATATAATTTATATAAAGTTAAAATTTTAAATTGAAATATAAAAAAAGTTAATTTTTATGAATGTGTTTATCAATGTGTTTTATTTCTAGACCCTGAAGATGACGTGCCGTAGTGCCGTCGAAATATTGGATTTTTTGTAATCAAATAAATATTCCTGTTTCCTCGCCTTATTGTATAAATAATATTTTGTTGATTTATACTTCTCCATTATAAGAAATAGAAAGAATTCATCAAACTTACTTGAAAATTAGCAGAAAGATATGTCGTATAAAGAATATATAGTTTCAGTATTTCTGACAGAGGTTATATTACCGAGAAAAAAAAGTTCATAGGTCAATAATATTTTGTCAGTAGAACAAATCAGATCAGATAATTGAGTTTACGTATTTTATACTATATATAAATCAAAAATGAAGATAGATAATAAATAATTATATAAGATTTTTACAATGCATATTTATATCAAGTTAAAATAATAAATTGAAATATAAAATAAACGTCAATTTTTATGAATTGACTAATAAATAACAGACGATTTATAAGAATAAAGATTAGAGGTCCTTAAAAAATACTGCTATATTATCCTATTCAAATTCAAATTTCAATATTTCAAATTCAAATTTATATAATATGATTTTTCTGTTTATATTGCTGTAACTACTTCTTTTAATGCATTTATGGGCTACAATTCTTAATAAATTTTATTTAAAAATGAAGTATCATTTAATAATGAATTATAAATTATAATATATTTTTAATAATACTTATGTCATATACGGTCGTCATTTGTTTACAGCGAAACATATCTAAGTATTTTTGTGTTGCTTATCAAACTGACTAGTGATGTGAAAGATTAAAAATATTTTCGCACTTGTAGATGTTTAACTTTTATTGTAATTTAAATTTAACTTTTTTATTTTATATTATTTTGTTGATTAAGATTAAAAAAATATTATTATTTAATATATAATTACTTATACCAATATCTTATTATAAAAATATAAAAATACAAAAATTATCATATTAATGACCATACATAGGTTGACATGTTATTCGTTGTCAATCCCATTTCAGCTAATTTGAAAATAAAATAGAATTAAAATAAAAAAAACAATGTTTTTCATATTGAATTTTTAATTTTGACTAAAACATTAATTTTCCTGTACGAATTGTAATTTTTTGATATTTATTTGCCGATTAATTTATTTTTAAGTTATCTGTTGGGTACGACACATCGATAAACATCACTGTTTGAAGTTAATTGTTGTTTGATGTTTATGTTATTAAAGGTTCATTGTTGTTAGAGGTTCATTGTTGTTTCAATATAGGGTCATTCGAATAAATCGAATTCGGATTCCTGATGATACAACATTCTTTAAAACAATGATACGTAAACTGTCACCATTCCCTTGTTTTACCGTGTCTTCTATACAACAAACAGTTAAATAAGTTTAGTAATATCTTTTATTATTTTAAAACGCTTAATTTTATGTACACATTAGGATTGAATGACGTAGTACAAGGAATTTGCAGAAGTAGTATAATACATAATAAACAACTATATTATAATAATCCGGTTAAACGCAAACCAAGAAGTCATGGTGATAACAGGAATAGGAAAAATAGAGTTAAAAATATTAAAAAAGATATGTACATAAATGAACGATTAGAAATATTAAAACAACTTTTAAGTGATAATAAGCTAAAAGATCTTTATGTAAATATAAGAAGTTTTTCTAAAGATATCATATGTTCAATAAATCAAAAATTAATTAACGACTATGATAGGCTAAGTTGTATAATAGACAGTTATTGTAATACAAAATACTATAATCGTACAATAAATGTTAATAATAACAATAGAAAATATACATTAACCATAAACTTCATTAATAAATGTATAGATAACATAAATATTGGTAGACTTAAAAAATTCTACAAGTAAAAAATAATAGGATCAGATTTAAGTAAATATATTGCTAAAATAAGGTCAAATTTGTTACCGCCATTAGGACGAAAAATTTGTAATTATAATAAAGAATTAAAATCAATATGTAACGATAATATTAAAAACATCATAGAAACTGAATGCGATTACAAAAGTCTTAATTTTGATAAAATAAATGAACATATATGCACTCATAATCTAGAATTTTATTAGAATAATAAAATTAAGGAAAGTTCTATCAAATAGATACAAATTTAGATAAAATGGGTATTGCCCTTCCCATAGGGGAACGAGGATCGATAGTATTCAAGAAAAGTAAATGCTTTTCTTGGAAAAAAGACAACAATGCTTTTCTGAAAGGCATATTTGCATAAAATCAAAAAATGCCCAAGATAAAAAAATGTTTAAACGAAAACCTAATTAGATAAAAATATACCGATGCTAAATAATAAATTAGATATTGAATTAATAACAAATATTTTACAATTGGAATATTTCATTTATTTACTGTATTAATAAATATATTCGTGATTTTATAAAATTGTATATATTTCAATATTTCACTTTTATTGTTTTGAGTTTTATGTTTTATATTACAGTTTTACTATTATTGCAATATTTTATTTACTGTATTAATGTATTCGTGATTCTATATAATTGTTTTACAGGTCTTTTAATATTTCAGTTTTTTTGTGTTTTAGTGTTTTATATTAAGTTTTCCTTATGTCGTATTTTAATGCAACAAGAACATCTAGACGTTTAATCCGCTGTGCAATGTAAAAAAGTACAATTGACACTTTTGATCTGCTGCGCCAAGTAAAATGTTCAATTGACAGCTTTAAAAACACTTAAACAGTAAAAATATTTTGAACATTCCTGATGATCGAAAGTTGGCTATCGAAAATTCGATATTTAAATACAATTTTATATTTTACTATTTTCACTATAGCAAAAACCACGAGAGTTGAGTCCGAGAATAGGGCAGAAACCTGATAGCATAGCAGTTCCTCATATTAACCTCTAATTTTTATTCTAATACATTTTATATTATGTATTAAACAATTCATAAATTCGTTTATTCTAACTTAATTTAATTAAAAATAATAATTTTTTATTAAATTGTTATTACTATTTGTTAAAATTCGTCGACTCAGCTGATTCGCTTAAACTTCAAAAGTCATTTTTGCTTTTAAGAAACAGGACATGATCATTATTATTAAGAAAACTCGATTTTTTATTTTAAATTCACTAAAATAATATCGATTTCGATCTTTAAATTCGATTTTTATGTAAATTTAAATTATATAAAAGCTTATATAGTTTTTTATTATTTATTATTGATTTTATTTATCATTAATTTTAATTTATATATAGTATAATATACGTTGATTCACTAAGCTGATCTGATATTATAATTGATATTGTATAGGATATTTATATAAATTATTTATAATTGATAGATACTTATGTATCAATTGTATTTTGTGACCAAAATATAACATTTTTAATTCAATATTAATATGTTGTTTTGTAATAAATATTTCAACTAAAATGTTGATTCCAAAAACCTAATGTTTTAAATTTACTCATCTTTTAAAATGAAATGATAGTAGAAAAATTGTTAAGCACACATTTTTAATTTTATTTACAGATCTAGAAAAATAATGAACAACATACAAATATAAACAAACGTATTCTCTACGATGAACCCAAATAATCTGAAATGTAGTTATCATTCGATGTTTCACGGCGGCCTCGTTGATAGACTTTCTTTTTCTAAAAGTAATAAAAAATTTATGCATTCGATTAAATTAGTTTTATGCATTTGCTGGAATTCTTTTAAAAATAATGAAAATAAATAATAAAAATATTATTATTAATATATTATTATAATAAAATAATAAGGTATATGAACTAATAGCACAATGAATCAAGTATCGATTCCCTAACGACAAATTCAAGAGGTAAAAATAATCAAATAAATAAATTTTAAATCTTAAGTAGAAATATTTTAAGGATGGATAGTCAATAATATACTTTGTTAGAAAAGGTGACACTAGATAATCAAATAACATCAAGGAAATACTTCATTAGCATGTATTTGTACCCGCTGCTATTTTGGGTCAATGAATAAGGGCCGAAACCTTATTACATAACAGTTCTTCCTGATGATCTATATTCCTTATTCAATTAATATTTTATATTTTTGTTAGTTCATAAGAATTGATTTTTATTTTAAATTTTAACTTGATATAAATCGACTACAAATAAATAAACTTAATATGAAAATAAACTTTAATTAACTTCATTTAATTCTACAGTAATTATTTGTTATTTAATTATTTAAATTTTATTTAGCATTATTTTTAATTTATAAATAATTAAATATACTTAGACTCAGTTAGCTCATCTGATAAGTGGTGAACTGATGACCTATATTCCTTATTCGAATACATCGTATTTTATTTATTAGTCAATAGAAATTTATTTTTATTTAAATACGTAGTTAGCTGATTTTATTAATATAACGTTTTGGTTGAACCTTATGCTATAATTACTTGTAAATATTTTAAATAATTAAATATTATTATAAAATTAATTAATTTAATTTTAATTAAATATTAAATATTTTAAATAATTATTTATAAATAATTTAATATAAGTACACTCATTTACCTAATCTAACTTAATAATTAGAGAATTTTCATAAAATTAATAAATTTTAAAGTGTTAAATTGAATAATATATTTTAATTTAATAAATAACAAATAAACAATAAACTAATTATTCAAAATAATTAAATATTTTTATACTCCGATATTTATGTGGAACAATCAATCTAGTCAATGGTTTGAAATATCATATTCAAATTCGATCTGAATGAATTTAAATTTAATTAAATTTATAAAAGTTTGCTGCTAAAACATACTTTTAAAAGAAGGTTCTGGAATTAAGATATTGTTTGTTTTACAAAGAATTCGTCTCTAGCAGATATTACTTACGTTTACAAATTGTGAATTGAAGAAGAATTTACGAAGATGCTTTATTAAATTTAATTTTTATGCAACTTTATTAATAAAATAAAAAAGTAAAAAGTGGTTAAAGTAAGAAAATAATCGTAACTGTTGATCAACTATTCTAATCAATTTTATTTAAAAAATGGCAAGGATCAATTAGTTAGTCAAAATATGTTTGACTAACATTTGACATTTTCTTCCAGTGTAAATAAATAAAATGTCAAAAATCTTACAAATAAAACAAATTAAAATATTCCGAATAAATATTCCGATTGAATATTTTTACAATTGAAACGAGGAATGATTTTACTCGCTTTAAATTATATTTAATTTGAATATATGCGAAACGTTTGTAGGTGCTATATGTGCTGTATGACGACTAATTATTTAGCTTTTACGTTTACGTGTTTCAATGTTAAGGTATTTGTTTTGACTTAATGATTTTTGTGCAACTTTTATGAAAGTGTTTGATTTTAATGCTATTCAAGATTTTTGTTTTGGTTTAAATACAATGTATTATTGTTGCATATTCGGTTGTGTGAAGAACCATGGTGTTAAATAGTTGATAATGATTCATTTATTGATAAAGAATTATTGGAGCTGGATTAAAAAGAAAGAAATTTTATTGATATTTCGCCATCTTCTGTTAGCATCTTTCTAGGAAGATGCCAATAAGGGTTTATCAAAATATCAACAAAATTTTCCTTATTTCTTTGATCTAGCTCTAATAATTCTTAAAGTTATGGGGTGTTATGACTCAGATTAAAGAGATTTCCAAAATATTTTGAGCATTTTATTGAGTAAATTCATCAATCACATCTATTAACGATTCAATGTCTTCCGTACTTTTTAGTGTCTTTTAAAATTTGTAATTCATAAATTTTGACTTGATATAAAAAAGAGCAATTACAGTTCCAACTTTGAGCTTCAAATGATCTAAACGATCATTTGATAGTTTTAACCGCGTAATTTAAATTATGTGAAATTTTCAATAATATTATTTGATCTTTAAAAAATGGAAAAACAAATCATTTATCTCTAAAAATTCCAATATAGTAATTGAATTACTATGGATTCAAACAATCGTTGCTGATTTTTTTCAATAAATGAAAAACATATTCTGTCAATGTGCTAATTATGACTTCTCTTAACTTACCTTTGCTCTTTCATTTTGAAACCATACTTGAACAACTCTGGTCTTTAATCCTGTTTCCTCTGCTAACTGATCTCTTAACTGATAATCATAATAAAAATGTAATGTTCAGTTAAATTGTAATTTATGAAAAAATGGACTGTGCCAAACTATATAACCTAATTATTTTAATAGAAAATATTATAATTATTAATATTATTGATAATTATTAATAATTATAAATAAAAAATCGTTAGTTTCCAGAATTATATTGTAATTATTTAATTAATAATTAAATTAATATTATCATTTAAGAGATAATAGTTAATTAGTTATTTTAATATAGTGTAACAAATATAATAAAATTAACAATCAATAATAATAGCAAATGAATATTAAATATAATAAATATCATATTTATCATAATTATATAATTAAAGTCAAATATATTCGACAAATATAAAGTCAACTATGTTTGGAAAGTATGTTGTTAATTTTATCATTTAGTCGTTATAGTCGATTAAATGCTATTTTCTGGCTAATTAACTAATTTACAATATCTAGCTGCTGTATAAACTTATTTTAACATTGATTACGTAGTCAACGGTAAACTGCAAGACTGTAATAATATCCTTTATAGACAAGCTGAAGATTTGTTGGCACTCAAACGATCACACAGATAAAAGATGGGCGTTTGAAAGATGGTCAATCTTCTTAGTTACGCTCCACAAATTTGCTTTGGTGTGTTTGCTTAATTTTAAACAATTAAAGAAAATCATAACAGGAACTCCTCTATAAGTTATTTTAGAGTTGTTTTTAGCTTGGCATTTATTCGATTGCTTCGACTGCTGTATAACAAATGAGTGAAACTTTTTAATACTCTACTGATTTACAATCCATTCAGTATATAAACTAATTAACTTATGGACTTGATTGATATCATTATCTCGATGTGATAAACTTTTTGTCATGATAATCTGATTCTTTTAGACATCGATATAATGCATTCTTTGTAAAATGCTTTTTATCGCCGTGATTTAACAAGATTTGGATCTACTAACCTAATCAAGAAGAATAACTTAATAAACAGTTTTATTTACTGTTTTATATGATTTTATATTTTTAAATGAGTACATAACGTGTAGCTTATATTTTAAATATAAAATATTATGTATATCTAGAAACATTTAAATTACTAACGACAAATAATAGCTAATTCAAAGTTTTTAAAAATTATGAGCATTTTCAAACTGTGTACATTTTGCGAATTTACAAATATAGCTGGAGAGCAATTTTGAACATTACAATTTTAAAACTTGCGATTAAATTTCAGTTAAGTTTTAAAATTGCGATTGCTATTGAATAAATTCAAATGTTTCAAAGAAATATTGTATATGCTAAAATGCAGTGTAAACGTTTCACTATTTCCATATGTAGTTTTTTAAAATTAGAAATTACGAGTGTTGTTGAATTCTTCCGTGCAATTAATAATCGGTAAAATTGTAGAAATTGCAATTTTACATTGTGGTAGAAATTACGAGTGTTGTTGAATTCTTCCATGCAATCAATAATCGGTAAAATAAGTCAACACTCGGTAAAATTGTAGAAATTGCAATTTTACATTGTGGTAGAAATTACGAGTTTTGTTGAATTCTTCCGTGCAATCCATACTCATTAAAATATTAAGAATTTATATGGATTGTAGATATGTGGACATTTTAATAGACACATACTTTATAACACTGTATGAATTAAAATGTCTGTTGATATTAACTTGGTAGCCATTTGTATATTAATTGCTCCCAAGTTTAGATATAAGTTAGTAAAATCAATTTCCGTGACCAAATTTTACTGTAAAGTATTATTGCGTTATTATACAATACATTTGTTGTAAACGGTTCCTACAAAGAACGTAAATGTAGCTACCTTTCTCGAAGGCTTTGGATTTAGTTTGAACACCTCAAGAAATTTCCTTCGTTGATAATTCGTTAGTATAGTTCTTGGTCGCTTATGCCCATCAATAATTTCTAGTTTATTCGTTGTTATTGAATCTTCTAAATTAATTTGCTAGTAAAAATCTTACCATTAAATAAATCTTAAATTTTTATACTTTTAGAGAATAAAATCTAAGGATAGCAAAGAATATGTATGTATAGAATAATATGTATCTGATAATAACATTTTTGTAAATAAATGTCAGTAAAGCGAAAATGCAACATAAAAAGTATTATTAAAAGCTAAAATTTCGATTACTGTTTGAGATTACTATTTGATCACAACCAGTCCATTTGTTCAAATTGAGACGTTTTTCTTATCATAAGGTAAATGGTGTTATGAATAACCACATTTGAATGCTTTTAATAGTTTATTACAAAATGACTTTAAAATAAATGAGGCAAATTAAAGACATACACGTGATTATACCTGTCTATGAAATTAAGTTTACTCACTGCCGATGAATGTAATCAAACGTTTTGAAGTAACGACTGTTTGCTGAGCGGGTGACGAAGCTCCTACGACATTCTCAGAAATTATAACATCACTAATCATTTAATTGATCAGTGGTTGCAATCGATACTTATCACGGACAACCAAGCCTCTAAGACTAAACTTGACTGTGTAGCGAAGAAGTCTAGGTTAGACGACTTGTATCAATATACTTTCAGTAATTATTCAAATTACATGCTCGTAAGTGATCAATCAAAATTGATAATTTTGCTTACACCAAAATCAATCTTCAAAATGACAAATCTACACGCATTACGTCGTTCCAGTACATTTGTCTATCGATACATATTTTAAGATATTGTCTTGTTTAAATAATCCAAAATGAATGCTGCATTTAGACATATTTTTATACATCTTTTGTGATGGACGCTAATGTGATGTTTTCTTCACATTTACAAGCAAATAAATAAATGATTATCGATTTCATATTGCTTTTCATTAACAAATTTCACTTATTTCAAATTTGAAATTAATTTCACTTATTTGGCGTAAAGTTTTAATTAGCCTAAGGGGCGAGTAAGAATAGTCTTGTAGATATATTATCATTTTATACTCGGGTACTTAGACCTCAAGTAGTTTAACGTTTTGTATATTTATTCTACTCTGTTAAACACTTTAACAATTTGTTTCCGTTTAATTTACTAAATTAAAATTCTATTATATAGTTTTCCAGTGTTAACCATTTCGTCGCGAATTAATCTAATGCTATATTGCTTTTGTACCGCCTCGAGCATCGATTTTACTTATTGTATCTGTTGCAAATGTTTGTTAATTTCAAAACTTTCCTATTGATCTTAAATTTTATTGTAATTGAATATCATTGCGTATATATAGCAATAATTATATTTATAATTATTAAATAATCATATTTAATACATAATTATTATTTTTAATTTTAAA